>OMLF01002748.1:5784-24356 GCA_900302615.1 Holocentrus rufus | reverse complement strand
AAAACAAAAACAAAGCACAAGACACAAAATAGCCTGCTGGTGAGAAAATACATAAATTTCCACCATTTCATCATAGACAGTAATGTAGTGCAGGTTCAACAATATTGTTTGAAGAGATGTGTATGAAGTTCAGTATAGTACACATACAAAATCAGGAAAAAAGTACTTCTGAACGGACATTGCAATGAGTCCAGAATCCAGCAGATGGCAGAAATGTGACATTTTGGATACGAAGTGCCATGTTAAAACAACAGCCACCACAACAACATACAACAGCAACAACAACAAAAACAACAACAATAACAACAACAACAACAACAACAACACAATTCTGCTATAGCTACTACCACAAGAACTGCAACTGCAATACTTGTTGAAGTTGCAGATCACATTTTATGGACATACTGACCCAAAGACTAAAACCCATTACTTGCTGAAAATTGCTGTCAAAGCTGAACAGCAGCATGGTCTATTATCTTGTTGGTCCTTTCTGCTATTAATCCTATTTTCCTGGCGTTTCACAGAGCCAGTGTGTAGGCTGACATAATAAATATTTTTATCTTCTTTTAGAAATAACCCTCTTGATCCACGCATGAGCAGGATGTTTTATATCTCCCATGAACAGCTAAACCACTTAAAAATACAATGAAATTTCCCAGATGAAATGACAAGTATTAAATTAAACTAGACCAGGGCACAATACACTCTAATCTTTCAGAGGCGGTTCTTTGGTGGACCTTGTATCTTGTGTGAAATATTTCCATCTTCTGGGGAACTGAAATTACTGCAGGTTACGAACTCTGTTTGGGACAGAACTTTCTAATAATCACAAAGTGAGGCGGAAACCTTGTACCTCCAGTTTTTCTGTTTTAATTTCAGCTGAAGGATGAGATGCTCCATTCTAGGCTGCAAAAATTTCCTGAGATACAGGACACACACATGGACACACAGGCGCAGAATTGCCTTCAGAGGTTTTTGAAGCCACCAGCAGTGACGCTCCTGCTGTCAGGTCAGAGAGCACTGAACTGTAGGTAAATCAGTGCTGTAGACCAGACCTTGAACCCCGAAGTCTCTGCAGTCCTTAGAGGCATCCAACTACGATGAAAAACATATAAAGTTCTGGCAGGCCAGTATAACCGGCTTTGGTTTGTAATCCCATTAACAACATAAAGGCAAAAGCTCTTATTCGGCAAAACTGGACAACCAAAATGGGACTGGGACAAGCCTACTTTTGTTCCTGTTGGCACATGCTGGAAGCTTCTGGGATCTGTAAGCATCATTCTTCCCTCCAGATCTGTCCTTAGATGAAACAGGGTTCAACCCCCATGTTGTCAGTGGTGCTTCAAGTGATGCTCTATCACTTATCTCATCATTCTTGACATGGACCAAGTGCATCCGTGGTAGCTGCACCAAATGAGGCGGAGCTGAGGGAACCAAGCACCCCCTCCCACTGTGTGGTCCAACTCGTCCGCTGTCTTTGCCTGGATACACCTCTGACACTTTTATCCCACCCACTGACTCTTAAAAAATGCCTTTATTAATCAGTCATAAAATTAAAACACTGCATGGAGAGTAAATAACGCCCTCTTCAATAAACCGAGACAATCAAAAAAGGGTTCATTCAAGCTTTATTGCCAGCATACCAAGTCTAGCTACATTTGTTGCTAAGTACACATGAAAGCAGCCTTTTACAAGTATGAATGGAGACCAAACACCACCTTGTCTAAGACTTGCTCGCCCAACCTTCGTCTTCACACTTTTTTGGTTGAGCGATTTATTGACCAACTGTCAGACATCTGTGCCACAGTCGTAACATGGTGTTGAAATGGCCGTTTCTTTCTGATCCTATGGGATATTTACAAAGTGTCCGTTTAAACCAGCAGACTCCTCAGGTGTAGAAGGGAGGGAAACTGTAGTAAAAAGGCCTCAAAATGTACACGCACATGCACATGCAGAGTGGCAATGTCCAACATCTACGTTCCTTTGATTTTGGTGACATCTTTGGTGGTGCGTGGTTACAACAGTGGGGATTTTCGCACCATACTTCTCAGAAATCACTTTGTAATCAGTGTTATCAGAGCTGTAACGTCTTTGTTATGTTTTTGATTATGAGGTTTGGGTATCTGTAGTTAACTGTCTTTTCTTTGTTTGGTCAGCCTTGGTAGCTAGTGGCCATGCCAACAAAAACTGCTGTTGTAAATGTAAAATGACTCACAAGAATTTTTCCCAGGAAACATTTAACAGTTTGTTATGCTGTGTTTACCGCAGCAAAAGTAAGCTTTCACAAACTGGATGTGGATTGAATCACTGATTTGTCATATCTGTTGGGACAAGGAGTAGCAAAACAGGAATTTATCTAGATGAAAATGTCTTGGATTATTACTTGAAGATATCAGGGTATGCATGTACATATGCTTAAGTGTAAGGGTAAACTGTACTGTAAATCATAGCATAGCTTTTACCCTCTAAATGAAGTTTTCCAGTGTACAGAACAAACAGAACAGATTCAAACACTTTGAATTACACCTCTTGCCCTCGGATCCCAGTTTGGTTTAATTCCACTCCCTATCATTTTCTGGTGCCTAGATTAGAGGTTTTCAACGTATCTGACATAATGAGAGTTTCAGGCTAATGCCACCCTTCTCAATCTGAATGGCGCTGCCAAGCTGCCAGCAGGGCATCTGAGTGGGGGGGATCTAGCATTAGGCGCACCCGTGGACAGTGTAATGCCCATTTCCTTTAAGTGCCCCTCCTCCCCAAGAGAGCAGGCAGCGTACTCTGTCATCCTCCTCCAAAAGCCCCTCATTAGAAAATCTGCCAAGTAGACAAAGCTACTTGAGACTCTGCACAATGGTGACTCCCCACATGGTGATTTGAAAGAGCATAAAGGAAATCCAGGTCATGTTTTTTGGATCCTCGCTCCTTAATCCCAACCTATCCACCGACCCACCCGCCCAGCTATTAGATTTTTGGTTTAATTTTTATCATGGTGACAATACTCAGGCTCCCTTTTGCCAAAACAGGCATCATCGCACTGATTAAGACATTTGGTGACAAAGAGCAGGACATATAAACACAGATGATGACAGTTAAGATGGTGATGATGACAGTGTTGAAGGTTACACAGCGCCTACGAGGGACAGAAAGCTTCCACAATACAAACTACTCAGCACATGACGTCACCCTCCTCCATTGTTCATCGCGGTTTTTCCTGCAGTCCTGGAGTGGCTCGGCTTGTTTGGCTCAGACTGAGCCTCACAAGGCTCCTCTGGCCGTGAATAAGTTCCCATGATGCCATATCCTAGTGATGCTGTCATCACTATAAAAGTCTCTTCCTGCTCAGCTCCGTAGTCTTGCCGTCTCACCATCAGCCCCTTCCACCACAGGTCAGCTTGATTTAATCATGGTGGTGGTGTGTCATGCTCGGTCCTAGTCAGACTGTGTGATGAGATATGCTTTTGAATTGGGGATAAAATGTAGTATCAGAGATTTTACCTAAGACTATATTCAACACCAAAAGCCCTGACCAATATGTCAGAAATAAAAGCAAACTGTCTTGATTTTCTGTATTTTGTGGCACATTGAAGCCTGTACTTCTCAAATGTTGGGGAAAAGAAGGATTTTACATCAGTTATTTTGTCCAATGACCCCAAAGTATTGGATCAGATTGGTACTTGGTATTGATCAATATTTCAAATGATTTATCTCAGCATTGAAAAAGTGGTATCAGTGCATCCCTACTTTTAAACAGTTATTTAACACAAGAATATATTGGTATTGATAAGTGGGAATTATTGGGTCTTGGTCTTCTTCTTGGCTCTGCTGTCCTTTCTAACTCGAATATTCAGTGGAAGGATTTCATGCTCCTTTAAAAAAATTCTTATGAAACCATCTCAAAACCCCACTAGATAAGCTCAAAAATACACAACGGGTCAGTTTAAAGACAAGGCTGTTTTAGTAGCTCCTTACAGAATGACATTTGAAAGATTCAAGCTTTTCAGTGGACAGCGATGTTATGCTGCTCTGCACTGAGCATCACAGCCTTCAGGCCAGTTAGGAATTAATGGCCTTGCTCAAAGTCACCTTGACACTTCAAGCAGGTTTTGAATAATAGTGGATGCTGCTCCTTTACAATGTTTTTTTTTTCTTTCTGACACGGAGATCTTCTCTTTGACACATTTGGAGCTGTTGTATCTGATGTACTCGAAGTAAGCTCCACCATAATGCACCTCAGAGCAGCTGGGGATGAAGTGCCTTGTTCAAGGTTGCGTTGACAGTCCGTGTGAAGGGAGGCGAAAGCAGAGAACGAGTCTCCATCACCTCCTCCACTCAGATTTTTGCAGCTGGTCAGTGGCTTCTAACTGATGGCTTTCCAGTTTTAAACGCATGTCTAACCTTTGGAGCACTGTGGCTGCAAAATCCTGAACTGAGCCACATGAAGGACACTGCTGAGTTTATTCAGACTGCAAAGAGGAGCAGCTTTCTCATAACCATCAGCATGTAATCAATATCCCATCATGCATCATCCACTCAATCTTCAGTGCATCTGAGGTGGATCTTAATAAAATAGAAGCTTTTTGTTTGACATATTTCATTTCAGGAGTCGTCTAGTGCTGAAACGATTAATCAATCTGTCAACAGACACTTAATTGATAATGATGTTCTATGTAACTGAGCAATTGTTCATTTTTCAAGCAAAAATACTGAACATTTGCTGGCTACAGATTCACAAAAAGATTTGCTGTCATTAGAAAATAAACTTTGTTATTGGCTGCTGGTCAGACTAAGCCAGCATTTTGAAGACGTTACTTGGGCTCTGGGAACTTGTGATGGGTATTTCTAAATATTTTTGACAGAAAAAACTTTAATTGAAAAACTGAAAATTGATAGATTAATCGACAATGAAAAGAATAGAGTCATCATCAGTTGCCCTATAACTGCTATGAATCTACTAGATGTAACCAGATTTTTTGTTGTTTTTAAGTGAAGCAGAGGCTCAATTGCTACTCTGATAAAGTGGACAACACAGAGTTACATTCATAAGTTTGATTTCTTTGTTGGAAAACTAATGAACAGCAACCCCAAACTGGGTGCCACTGTGTTTATTGTAACTCTACCAACAGAGATCCATAATCCAAAGAAAGACAAATGCAATTTATATTCTATTCTCTCAGGTATTATACAATAAAGATTTATTTATGAGACTTCTATTTCTAAGCTAAGTGATGTTTGTGAAGCCCTGCTTGGACTCACAGTTCCTCTGTGGTCCCACTGTGTTCCTGTATGCCCACCTGTCTCTCAGTGGGTCTGTCTGCCAGCTTGTGGACATCTGTTTACTTCCTCTTCTATCAGTCGTCATGGCTGCACCCCCCCTGCACCAACCATCACCACACCAAGCCCCTCCCCTCGCAGGCGGGCCCTGTCCAGCCCTCTCTCATGTTTCCCCAAAACACCAGCTGTGAACCACTTATGCTTATCCTGCAGTCCACCTCGCTCAACCTTGTCACATCGACAGCCAGCCTGCCACTCTCTCTCTCTTTGTCACTGCACTTTGGCTGGAGGCTCTGTTTGTGTGAACAAGTTTTAGGTTATTAATTGTGTGAAGGCACAGAAAAGATGTGTCTAATATTTTATGGATGGTAAAGATATCCTAATTCACAATTAATTTGTACCGGCCATTAGACTATAACAGGTTCAAATAAAGTTTAATCCTAATAATATTTAGAACTGAAGATGTGTATTATGCTGTCTACATAATGTTTGAAAATTTTTAAAAGTCAAATTAGACTTCAAGCTGTACAAGATGAAACTATATAAGTAGATGGTTTATAATATATATGCTTATCGGCAGCCTTAGAAGCCCTGACTAATTCCTGACCTTGACACTAGCGGCGGGCTATGTGTCAGAGATGGTATTTAAATTCAGAGTGTTCAGTACTGCTCCTTTTCGATTCAGAGGTCTCACGCTTCAAGCTCTCACTGAAGAGGCTGAGACAATTCAGCCAAGAAAAGAAATGATGACTAAGCTTCACTGTCAGAATGCATGAAATCCTAACATCTAAGCTGCAAATTTTAAATATGAAATAAAATGATAAAACAATAATGATGGAGCATTTTGTTCGCAAGTCATGATGTGAAATGGTTTGGCACTGTTGAAAGACAAGGATGAACACAGAAAGCAGTTATATGTCATGTTGAATTGCCCTATAAGCACAAAAGCTCTTGAATTGTTTTAGGTAATACTTCACTCTATCGACTGTAGTGGGGGTTATTATGGAAGAAATCTGGCAACTTTGACCAGTTTCCATATCATGATGTGTTTCACTTTACTTTTGTCAGCTCTGCATGTTGTTATTGAAACTGATGTATGAATAAGTTGTCTTCACACATAAATAAATAAATAAATAAACAAATATGAAGGGAAAGTGGCAATTCTGTGGCATTTTGTGAATGCCATACAATGTTAAATTTGGTGTTGCCTCATGATTTTTTGTGTTATATAGACTTTTCGCCCTTTTGTTTCTCTCTAGGTGACAAATTTGGTCAAAAAGAGCAGATGAAGCTAGTAAGTAATGCCCATCAAATGAATTTGGTTTAAAAGATTGGTTTGCAACACTGCAGGAATAGGGACTTCCTGTTTCTATTGCAGGTGAAGGACATTTTCTCCACCAAATCAACCAAAAAAATCTTTTAAAAGGCTTATTTTCTTTGAGACCTGCTTCCAAAATTCAGCAGCTTACTCTTTTTAACAAAAGCAAGTTGCACTGACAGTGACTTCTTCTCCCAGCTTCTTAATCAAATATAACAACATCTGACACGTACAGTATGATAATGCTTATACGGCAACACCAAACCATTTTATAGCTGTGATTTTGCAGCAGAGCAGGGAATCGTTCAGGCCAGATTTGGAAACTAGCTCAGGGCATGTTCACTTTGGCACAAGGCATTGTGTGACACAGCACCCTGCTGAGAGCCCAATATCCAAATCTGCCCCTCTTCATACGCCCCCAACCAACTAAAGTACCCCCCACATGGGCCCTCTCTGCTCCTTTTCCCCCTGTCAGACTACAGGCAGTGGGCAGCGGCCCTGGGGGAGCTCACCGAGGGAGGAGGTGCGGAGGAGCGGAGGAGCCAGTGATCAGACTGAATTAGAGTTATGCGTGACATGCAAAGGAGAGGCTCCAGTATGTGGCAACAGCTGAGTATAAAAGTGAAGCTTTTATGCCTGAGGGGAGACGAAGAGTCGACAAAGAGAGTGGCCTCCTGTGAAAAGAGCCAACTTTGTTCTTTTGTTCGCTCTTTAATAAAGACAACATGTTATCCCTTATTGTTATCTCCTTTTAAAGGAGCGGGCTACTCACTGATGAACATGTTTGCCACAGTATAAATCATCTTTGCTGTCCCTAATCTCAGCCCTTTGTAATATCCTCATTTCTCTGGCAGTCAAAATCCCATGTGAGACCAAATACACACTAGACAGAGAAAAGACGTATGTCCTAAATTTCTTTTGTTCATTCCTTGTGCACTTGTTTTACAGTAGATCCGGACAATACGAAGAGAATTGAATGATATGTTGTCATGATATCTTTGACCAAATACCCTGATATTGTGACAATATATGACAAGGGATGACTATTAGTGCTTTCATAATGGTATTTAACCACGAGAGGTTTTTGACTATTAACAATGTCAATATGATGACCATGCAGGAAGACACAAATAACACAACAGCTAGAACAGAAATTGCATCCCTTACAATGCAGCCTTTAAAACCAGGAAAAGACAACATTTATGCCAGTTCACAATAGCAGGATATTCAAAATCCCAGACAATATCGAGCCTTATATCATGGTATTGATATATCAATACATTTCCCTATTTTGTATTGTTTTACATAGCCTATATATAAAGTGAGCGATCCATCAAGCCAAATGCCTTATATATGCAGACTTACTTTGCCAGTTCTTCTGAATCCAGAAGGTTTGATGGGATTAATGTCAACAGGAGGAGGCTTAGTGAAAGAAACATACAGGCAGTGTGAAACTCTGTCCCTACACTCTCTTTTCTACATCAATAGAACCAATAAAATAAATCAAATCATTACATGCTTATTTTAGTGGGACTGATCTGTGCTTCCCTGGTAGGCCACTAATGTTCTGCATTACTGCTCATTTTTCCCTGCACAAGGTACACGGCAAACCATTTCCTGACTAGTGTGATGTGAGCATGAACTTTGAGATAAAGGATTACAAAGTTAGGGGGGAAAAACACACAGGTTCACTTCCTGTTTGCCCTGCAGTCTCCACTGTTCAAGTGCTCCAGCAGAAATGAGCTTTAGGAACATGATACATTTGTGTTGGCCTAGTTTTGAGTCATTACTGTTCAAGGAATTTCACAACAATGGAGTTTGCTGCTTTTTTTGATGTTCAGCCTGACGTTACATTTTTCTTCTACGTGGCACATTTGGGCCAGTTGGGAGTATCTTGTGACATGTTTTAAATAAATTCTCCATAATTCCCATAATGCATCTCACTTTTCCTATGTATGACGTCACTCATAGAGCCTCTACTGACTTGCCAGAGGTTTCAGTGAAATCGAAACCCACACTACAATGACTACAGCACACAGCCTTTTCATTTTAATAGGGTCACATAGCCATGAGGTTGATGTTGGCATTCCAATCTGGTAACTCAGTATGACATCAGTGTGACATCAGTGCGACCGGTGCGGGCTTTGTAGTAGCAAGGTGCTGGGGTTTGTTCAGTCTGATGATTCTTTCTTGTAACACCGGTGTGTAGCATGTTAAAACCGAGAGCCTGTTCATATGATGATATTTAACATTAGCACATGATTAAAGCGGCATTGATCAAATTTGCTGAGGGTCAATTTAAGTGAGGACCATGTAGAGTCAACTAACAGAAAACATGGATTTGAGTGGCAGAGCGGGCGGGGCTATTTAGAGCAGCCAGTATTTTGGAGGTAAAAATCCCATTCATTTTCGCAATTGAAATTTTACATGATGGTCCATTTGAGCATTTACAACACTTGGATGGGCATGAAACTCTAAGGGTTGAACCATCAGTAAAAACAAATAAGAAATGTGTTGAACTATATGCATAAAAATGTTAGGAGATAAGTCAGCTATGAGTCCCATAGTGCACTGCCTCAACCAGCAACAATCACTGGGCTTCAAATTCTGTTATCCACACTGGTGAAGTTAAGATTTGTAGCTTTGAGTTGACTTTAAACAGACTACTACCATGGTCTCAGTATCAGCAATTGCAAAGGTGATTACTTCTTGACAAGAAGCTCCAGGAGAAAAATAATATTGTCATGATGAGAAAGTTAGGTGTTTACAATGAAATGAGAAAACTGAGTTCTACTTCCCATCTGCTGGATATGCTAGCTAACTTGCTTCTTCCTCCTGACTAACATTTTTAAAAGTAACTGACCTGCACAGAGAGCTGCCACACAAGAAAATAGTTCTGCCATTGATTTCTTTTAATAACAGTCAACTTTTCTTACAAAATTTCAGATTACAAAAATTGTGACACACATGATGAAACCAAAGCTTTGTTTATTTATAAACTGGAGCAGATTAAGGCAGTTATTTTTCAGAATGTTTGCCGGAGGGAAATAAAACTCAATGGCAGGTGGCTAACGGTTAGCATGTGGAGCATCCAGCTAGAAAGACGGCACCTCCACTGTCCTACATAACAGCTAGAGGGTACGTGAAATAATATCAAGTTTTTCAAAATGGATGAACTATCCCTGTAGCAATCTTGATGTTTGACCATTCCTGATCTCCTTATAGAGGTATTCACAGCATAAGTACTAAATTTATCACTTCCCTAGAGGGAAATGTCCCTTTAAAACAGCCTGCCAGAGGCAACTAAAAAGGGAGGTCAGACACAAGCAGTGAGGTGTTCAGGCTTTTATCTCCTCTCAACAAAGAGCTCCACCAGACCCAAAACATCAACTGTGATTTGTCTACCGGGGATGAAACTCGTGATGATTTTGTCTCAGTTGATTAATCACACACACACACACACACACACACACACACACACACACTGCCTAAATCTTGTAAATCTTGTGGGTGATAACAAAATAAGAAAGTCAGAAATTGAAATGAATTTGGATCATTCTTGTAGTATTTTAGGGAAGATTTCACAATAAGCCTTTTGGTCAGAAAGCAAAATGTCACTTCCACCTCAGTCCATGGTGATGATGTGGATGGGGGGCTCATCAGAGCTCGCGCACACGCACGCACGCAATCACCTCACACCCCATATTCTTTTAGAGCCTTCTTACATCTGACGCATTAAAAATAATCGTCAATTTTAATGGAGGCTTTGCTGCCCATTTACCTTTGGTGAGAAAGTGATGTCAGCTCCACCCCAGCCCATACTGGATTCAGTATTTCCATGATGGGCGGGTTCAGGGCTCGTTGGCGTTAGGACCCAGTGGCTCCTCCAGTGAGGCAGGCAGCGGCTCGGCACTCAGACTGAAGCAGACAAAGGCGAGGGGAGAGACGGCGTGCCGCTATCCTGCAGCATCGACACCCACTCCCTTCACTCCGCAAGCAGCGTCGCAGGTGAGTCTCCTACTGGGTGGGATCATTTACCTACTTTTATCAACTGGAAGGAATTAAAATGGAAGCGTTTTCGGCTCGGAGTGGACAGGCTGAGATGTCATTGGAGTTACTTGAGTAATTGCACACTGTTTTAGGATTTCTTCACTTGCACAGGGTTTCTGATGTGGGGCCATTGAGCAGGTGGTTTGTGGGTAGGTGTGCGCACACCCAGCCGTATTTGTATTTAACTTGCATTAAACCCGCTGCTCTCTGCCATGTGGCCGCACTGACACCCTTAGTATCTGAAAATGAGAAGTGTAGTGCCAAGAAACTTTTTTTCCGATTTAAAATATGGCTTAAACTGCCTTAGAGTGGCTTAGTGTTCCTAGATATGACATCAGCTTTGATGAAGATGACTGGACAGACATAATTTGATGCTGGTCTTGTGGGAGTGTGTGGTAGGATAGGGGGTTTTTGTGTGGGTGGCTCTGTCAGTAATACAGAACCAGCCAAACATGTCTTGATACCACATAATGTGACTGCATTGCTGCTTGATGCTCAGGACAGAATGTGATTTGGAATCTGTGCTGATATCGTGATGGTGATTTTTTTCCCTCAATCTACTGATAGAAATCAATCATCATGGAAAAAGAATCAGAATTAAAAATGAAAGAGCTCATAATTCATATAGGTTATCACTCAAAAGCTTTGATTATAATATCGTAACCATTAATAAAGCAAGGCAGTAGTGTTACTTCTTTTGACAAGATGTACATTCTTGACTTATGCAATAAGTGCTGGAGAATTGAGCAGGCTGCCTCTACAACTAAGCAGCAGCAGCAACAGTGGCGGTGATGTCACATTGAAGGCACCCTGTTTGAGACAATGGACTGTCCTAGTTGATGCTCCGGTGGGGAAGGGTCACTGTTAGCTCTGCCCATTAGTGCAGCAGATGGGCTTAAAACCTGGCCTTTGTCAGCTGAGGAGCACCCAATGCACAGAAGTCCCACCCCTATCCCTGTGCCTGTCATAAAACACCAGTCTGAGCCAGGGGTTAGCAGGCGATTGGGAGGCCCAGGCTCATTTAAGGGTGGTGACAGTCTGCTTCTACCTGTTTTAAATGCCCTCTGTTTGTCATTTTGGTGGTGTATACTGCATGTGCTGTGGCCATGAGGGATTGGAATTGGGCAAATCAGCATTATTAGACATTGTGTGATTCATTGCTTTCCATGCATAGGCACACATTTCCAAACAAATACATTTTCCGAAAAAAAGTGCCCCCAGAGATATGCATGGAGGTTATTTCTCATTTTTAAGGTGTTGAATGTTCACTTGCAGATACACTGGATGCCTTATATGTCACACTGTCGAGAAAATTGCTAAAAACGAGGTGCTAAATTGAAAAAAATACTTTGATAATGACAGAGGACGCCTAACAATGGAGTGAGGCATTACGGCCCATCAAAGCGAGAGCGATTTACAGTGGAAGCCACAAAATGTAGGTGTTGTGCTTTTTACGAGCCACAGTGGGCTGAGCTGTGTTCAAAGCCCAGTGACCTCACCAACAATACATACATCTTCAAACAAGTTTTCCAGGCATATCATTGGTTAACATGACAACGAAGGAGAAGTGACAGGTATCACCGTGCCATTCCTGCTGCACATCCTGACTTCATTTGACATTTTGATTGTGTTAAGAATACTGAAAGAGTTTTAAGGGGGAAAAATGTGGAGATTATGTCACTGGATCGGGGCTTTAAACTGGGTACAGATAATTAACTCTTTTGTATGAGTGGGTGGGTGTGGGTCTTTTTGGGTGTGTGTTCAGTATCAGTGTTGAGGTTGAAAGGTTTGGTTCAATGACTTTTTGTGGCTATTCAGGACCGAGGTGTGGTCAAACAGCCACCAGGTGGGGGATGAGCAGGAAGCGGCCATGCTTTAAATGGAGAAGCTACTCCAGTCCATGGCCTCTCCAAAGACTCATTGCGTCCCCTGGCATGAATCGTAGCACAGAATAGCTAAGCCAGTAATCTTCACGCCATTTGTAAGAAGCAGGATGAAGTGATAACTGGTAAAAATGACAAGTCAGATCTCCACTATGCAGGGAACAAAGTCAGGGCTGCCTACTCCTCCACATGATGAAAGCCTCATGTCATTCCAGGCCTAATGCACTGAAATAGGACCTGAATTTGGGAATTCGGGCATTGATAATACTTTAACTCTCCTTTGGAAAGTATTTCCACAGTTGGAAATGGTCTAGATGGAGACTGTTATTTATCAAATTAGTCAGCAAGCCAAAAATGATTCACTTTTAACTTCTGCCTGTGTATAAAAGGGCATAAAGTTACTCGGCTTTGAGTTCAAACATGTTACACAGAGCTATTAGTAACTGATTCATGATTATACAGTATGAAACCCATACTCTATTCCAGCTTGTTCACAGAGACTGATAGTGATACCAAGATTGGAATCATTGCACTCCCAAATTTGGAAAGTGGAGTGATATGCAAGTGGTATGGTAGATTACTATGGCATGCTTATTTTAGAGAGGGGATTTCAACCACATAAGTACTGATGTAACACCTACAAATCTAATAATTGTGAAGCTATAAATATTCAGACATTATTTAATTAACTCTTGGCGTTTACCCTGATGCATATTTTCATCAACTCAGTCATTTTTTATCAATGATTAAGAGAGTTTCCTCCAGTAAAATCCATCACTTGAAGTGACAATGTAAATTTGGTATGAAATATGGTACGAATTGGCTGTGAAATGTGCTGCTAGTAACACACTCCAACAGTAATCAAATTTCCACATGCTTATCCAATATATATACTTTTAAGGATCACTTTTACCATTTTGCCACAGGTGATACCCAAGACGTACTATCAATTGAAATGGCAAAAATTCATTATACTGGACATCACAGTACCATAGTAACAGCTGGACATAATGACCTTACAACTAAAGAAGCATACCTTGGTAATAATGTTAGGAATGTCAACCAGAAATTACAATTGAAGGCTATAATGAACATGCAACAGCCCATTCATTCTGGCCAATAGAAAGCAAAATGTACAAAGTCATACTACAACAAAGAACCAATACCAATCAAATGACCACAGTTCTTCAGGGACATCTGTTTTTTGACACAAGGGATCTATTAGTTTGTGGAATCTGGAATCTATGCATTTATTTGCTTATTAATATTTATTTGCTTATTAATCTATAGCTTAGGCTAGTTAATTTGCACAATAATGAAGATACCAAACCAGTAGTAAGGTTAATAGTAAGAAAAGGGCATTTACAGTGCAGGAGAGTAAAGAGGCCCAGGTAGCCTATTCAGAGTCCTTTCCTTATTTGAGCAAGTAAAAACAAAAAAACAAAAGACATTATTTGTCAGGTTTCTTGGATTTCTTTTCTCTGGGATATCACCACAGGAATCACACTTCTCAAAAACACGTCCTGATGTGAGTGTCCTGTGGAGTTCACCGATCATGTGCCAACCCACTGCAACAGCATCTGCTGGAGAATTTTTTGTCATGTGGTCATTATTTGGTTTGTGGAGATTTTGGGGCTTAATCACTTTCGAATGTCTCAACCAACAATCAAACTGTTGTGTTCTATCTTAACACAATTTTAGGAGTGATTTAGACGATGCTCTGTGTACATATTTCCTCAAGAGCTGGCGAGGTGCTGATAACTGATTTGTGTAGGCAAATAAGACAACGGATGACAGGTATATTTAGGCCTGTTACTCCTGATGCGATTTATGAGCCAACGACATAATGTACATGTAACTTGACTCATGGTTTGGCCAAAGTGAATGATATACTGGATTACCAACTTAAAGTCAACCAATAGGTCACCTTATTTCAGGGAATTTAATCATCTAATTATTTTCGGTGCACAACAGCCCAGGCCTAGCTTACTTTAGGTAATCTATGGATGTATCTTAGTCAAAAGAAATGAATAACCAACAATGTATAAAGTTTGTTCCTAAGTAGTTCTTTTTCAGTTCAAAAGATCACTTCTAGTAGCCGTGCTGCTTTTTTGTGTGACACTGCTTTTGTTAATTAAATGTAGGTCAATGGGAAACTAGTTACTGTCAGTCCGTCAGTCACTCAGTCAGCCCTCTTGATTCCCTGGCTGTGTACCTAATCATATTTTAACATGCCTAATTCTGTTACACTTCCCAAGTGGATCATAACGCTGGCCTTCTGACTATTTAAATATGACATTAAGAAATAAGAGGACAAAACTTATTGTCATCAGGACATCAAAGCACCTAGTGACAAATTCCCCAGCGTCTTGTGCCCTGAGGCAGCCAGTCTGCAGAAGCCTCCAAGGTGCGGAGGCCTCTGGCTCTGCTGAGCTGAATTTTTAGTGTAGGCTTTTAGGCTATTTTAATTAGAAGCAGAAACACTTTAAGGGCTGAGAACCGTTTTTTTTTAATTCAGCACAACAGTTCTAGGGCTGAAACCCAATTGTAACTGTCCTGGTTTAAAAGCAGTCGGGCTTTTTTCTTAACGGTACAGGTTTTGCATTCTTACCCATCAACCCCAGTGTCCACAGAGACAAAATGCTTTGAAGTGGTTGGGATACATTCCTGTTTGTGGCAAGGCTGTCCACTTTCACTGTTAATCCTCCACATTTTTCGCTTGAGCCCACAGGCCCGTGCATCGAAAACAAATTAATTGGTGCATCCTCTTGTTGTCTACATGTTTGCAGATGAAACCCTCATCCTCATGACAGATTTATAGAATAGAATTCACATCTTAATGAAGTCCAAATTGCAGAAGTTTGGGGATCCTCTTTTGCTTCAAAATGAAATGAAATTAAAAAATCCAATGTTGCAATTTGTTCTCAAACCAAATAAGCAAATGACAAAGCAGTATTATTAGTACCACATTATTGTGTTGTGATTTATTGCTCCCTCACTAGACGTTTCTGTTGGAACTATGCACTAATTAGTAAGCAAACTCTGTTCTATTGTGGAAATGAGTCAATTACATGCTATTATAATTGAAAAGGACTGAAAGGGTGAAAATGGTGGACTTGAGTAGGAGGTGGCAACTTTGGAATGTTGCTGCGATTCATACCGCTGCTATAGAAGGCATAGAGTACTTTGTACTTCTTTTTAATAGTAATTAAAATCATTGCTCAGCGTCTGAGTTAGACTAATGAGAGGATAATCTTTGATGTCACACCAGGATTTTTACTGTGTGTCTGTGTGTGTGTGTGTGTCTGTGTGTGTTGTTCCCTCTTTCTAGACTCCCCGGAGCTAATCACCACCACCACCACACATCTGTCACAAACCATCACAAGTATCAGCCATCATGGAGCTAGACTTTGGACATTTTGACGAGCGAGACAAGGCATCCCGTACTCCACGTGGCGGGCGCATGAATGGACTCCCCAGCCCCACCCACAGCGCCCACTGCAGCTTCTACCGCACGCGCACCCTGCAGGCTCTCACCAACGAGAAGAAGGCCAAAAAGGTGCGCTTCTACCGCAACGGAGACCGCTACTTCAAGGGCATTGTGTACGCCGTGGCTGTCGACCGGTTTCGCACCTTCGACGCTCTCCTGGCTGACCTCACACGCTCGCTGTCTGACCACATCAACTTACCACAGGGGGTGCGCTTCATCTTCACCATCGATGGCTCACGCAAGATCACGTCCATGGATGAGCTAGAGGAAGGTAAGGGTATTGGAGTTGGACAGTACTTATGTAGACCTTTTAAGAAGTCAGGTGACTATAGGTTTTCAGTTTCTTTGTTCTCCACTAGATCTGCAGATATGAGGTCAAACTGAGATCCAAGATGTGCAGTCTTAAATCTGTATCAATGCTGAGAAGATTTAAAGGCATAAGATTTCCAATCCTCTGAGATTAGGAGTCTTAACTGTTTGGTCTGGAGTCCTGTAATCTCTTCATGTGAACTTCTAATCTGAAGGGTTACAGAGCAGTAGCAATGTCAATATAGTTTGATCATTTGCTTGAGTGGTTTTCAGTGAGCAGGAGATAAGTAATTGATCAGCTTTTTTTGATGATCAATAACTATGAGTAGGCCAGAGTTAGTGTGTGTGTTTGCGAGGGCTAGTCTGAAGACAGAAAGTAAATTAGCTCAGTTTATGTGCCTCTGATATGCAGATTGAATCATATTAAGCTGGATACATTTAAAGCTTAATTTTCGTTCCAACGTTAATGTCTTTGAGATACATTGTGCTTGCAATATAAATATAATTAAACCAATGTCTTCAAAAAAGCTTAGTCCTAATTTGGTCAGTTAAAAAGGTTAGTGTAGAACAACTCTGCAATGCACAACATACAAAAGGGTTTGTTCTGAAAGACGACTTAATAAGCACCGTTACCTTACAGACAGCTTCCTTCTTGACTATAACTAGCAAATACTAAGCAGTAATTTTATAGGCATCCAATTAATTCCAGACTTGCAGCAGCTTACTTACCTTGACAGCAGGACATCTGCAATATTGTGCAGAAATACTAAAAAGTAAATTCTTGGAAGTATAATTTTCTGTTGTAGCTACCTGAGCATTGCAACAATAGTTATTTTTTTGGAGACATGCAATCATTCAGCTACCCAGCTAAGATATATTAGCTAACATCAGGCCTTGTCTTTGTGCAAACAATTTGCATTGCTGCCTTCTTTGTCAGACTAAGTGACTGATAATGATGATTGTATCATGATGTAATTCAGTGAGTAGGCTAGTTTTACATCATGCTTGGCTACTTCACATTGGTACTGCTGGGAATCTGATTTGTTGTGCCCCTGTCTGGTAGGCAGATGTGTAATAGCCATAACTTAGCTAGCCCGGAGACAACTTTATGTGTAACCTCGATCCAGCGTTAAGGTCAGGCAGATTTGTGCTTCATAGGATACAAAGTAGTTACTTTCAGCATCAGAATATGAAGTGATCCAACTGCCTCATGAACAGATTCTTGCTGCCACAGCGTCTAAAGCTGATCTGAGTCCTCCTTTCAGATTGAATGAAATCATTACACAGCATTTGATTGGTTGACCGGTGGATATGTCTGCCTGCATGAATGGCTGGCCAATGTTGTTGCCAATGTGCTCACAAATGATCTTTCAGTGCAAAGCCCATGTGTGCATCATGCTGCAAGAAATAATGTGAAAACCTTTATTCAAAGGAACGGGAAGAAAGGCCAGAGGACGTAGACATATTTTTTTGGAGGTATGAGGTTAGCAGACCCTGTTAGCTCTCTAATATTGATACTAAATTAGTTTTTTTCTAAGCACAACATTGTTATTGAAATACTGATTAGATCTGGTCATATGTCCTTTATCATTGTTTCAGCAGCCATGTGCTTACAATACTAGCTGCTCAGTTTGTAGCAGACATGAATAGCCAAATTGCTTTAGGACAGTTTAGGGCAGTGGTGGTTTTCAGACCCATAAACTAGGGGCTCCATTACAGAAAACATTTTCTCAAAATCCAATTTAGGGGATATTTTGAAAACAAAATGTACCATTTTGTAGGTGCTGTAATTGTTGGGAATGTTATGACAGCAAAATTCTATATTTCAGTCAAAAACCTTCAGTTTTGGCTCAAGAGTTATACAGGGGCTCATTTTAATGATGCTACAAACCCTGATTCACCTTCTGAGAAACATTAATTTATAAAATCACTGGGAGGATGTGGATGGGGTTGATCTTGGTAAATTCAAATGAAGCAAAAAGATAAACTCCAGCTTAATTTGTGCAAAATGAAGTGATCATGTCTTCCATTTGAGCTGCTCAGAGACGCGAGGAGTTGTGGTGTGTGTGTGTGTGTGTGTGGAGAGAGAGAGAGCGAAAGAAAGAGAGAGCACATACTGTATGTGTGTGCACCCATTTCCTTCAACATATGTAGGTGCTCTTCCACATTTACTGCACTGTATATAAAGCAATGTGATCGAATTTTTGGAAGATGAAGAAGTGTGTGTCTGTGCATTTGTATAGAGTTTGTG
>OMLF01002746.1:3340-24729 GCA_900302615.1 Holocentrus rufus | reverse complement strand
TGTTTCCTTCTCGCCTTGGGTCAGTGTTGTGTCAGAACTGCAGGCGGCCCGTGTGCCGCAGGACCAATAACATCGCTGACAACAAAAGTCACCTCCGCAGTATGTGTCATCACCAGACAGGCTATTCTTATTTTAAGCAGGAGGCAGTTGGATTTTATTTTACCCACATGACACCATTTTATCTAGTTTTAAGGGGAGCCCATCTGTGCATCATTATTGTTTTTTGTTACTTCAAGTCAGAAACGCATTTCCACTTTTGAGAATTACTTTAGCCAACCTTGTCTATTTCAGTAACTTCCATAGTTGAACTGAATGAGTGCAGTGAATGAGCTGAGTGTGTGTGTGTGTGTGTGTGTCATCATCTTGAATCGCTGCTGCTGTGCTGTCCTCCAAAAATGTCATGGTTATCAATCTGTTGAAGGATTTCTGTATCCCATTTCCCCTGACTTTAATTATCAGCTTCAGTCATGTTTATGTGTCAAATCTGATTTGACATCTGGTGGGTGTATTGCCAGATTTGGTCCTCGCAAGGTGCCACAGTTGCAGCTACTGCCAGAGCTACATTACCTAGAATTAATTAGATAAGCTCAGTCTGTCCTAGTGAGTTTACACTGATGTGGCAGTGGGTCCAGAGGACTGCTTCAGTAGTAATCCCACAAATCTCCATTTGCTTTGCTGAATGCACTTGGTAGAATATTGAGGAGATTTTCAGTCCCATATGATCTTGCTGCTGCTAGCTTAAAGGGCTCCTGTTTGAGGTGAACGGCTGTATCATCCCTCTAAGAGTCTTAGCTAGCAACGCTTGGAAGCTGTCTAATTAGGCTTTTGACAATAGCGCTGACTAGACTGACAGTTGCACAGTCAGCTAATCTCTTCCTGAACAAGGTGGATGGACTACTTTTGGATCCAATATGACGTGAAATAGACAGATCTCCTGCTATCTGTCCCAGCCATCTATCTCTTTCTGCTTATAACAAGTGCAGTTTTCACCTGGGACCCTCCATAGTACAGAGGTTGATCTGCCTGATCCCATCAGTGTCTTCCAAAGATGTCTGTTCCTGGTTTATTACATGGACAGAACTTTCTCCACCTCACTGCTGTCGAGTGATGAATTATGAATAGATGTGAATCCAGCAGCACCGCCGGCCAGGCCTGAGGATTACTTTCAATTTGCACACTGTTCCCTCGCTCCCTTGCTGGCTCGCACTGCTAGTCAGACTTCTTTCTCAAGGGACCTTGAGGGGAGTATTAGATTTCCGCCTGAAACTCTAACCCCGCCAATCATGTAAAAAGTTTTAGAAATGAATCTCTATGGATACTCAATGCACTGTATATAGTTACACAATGCGCACTCCTATTGCTGCCACTGTGTTTGACTCCTGTAACAGTGGCATTTCCTCTCGCATACACATGATTTCTCACTTTCCTGGTGGAAGAAAGGAGGCGAGATGAAAGAGCAAAGCATGTGTGTGACGTCTCCTGGGTGCTTCTTGACTACAGATAACTGTTTGTAATTAGCCTGGTTGATTAGCAGGCAGTGAAAGGGAAGTCTAAAGGACAGGGATCCTTTAAATGAAGCCGACGAGAAGGACACGGAGAGCCCACGGGCTTCAGAGCTGGCTCCAGCACAGGCTGCTGATACTTCCTCAAGTATCTTTGCACTACGGGGCCAATAAGGGCAAGAAAAATGTTGGAGTCAGAATATAGAATGTTTGAGTGAGAATATAGAATGTTTGAGTGAGAATATAGAATGTTGGAGTCAGAATATAGAATTAGAATGTATCATGCAGTGTGCAAGATATAAAACACTCAGGACATCTACTCCTTCCCTCCATCTTGATCTTTTGCAGCTTTCCACCGAGAGGTGGTTGTAAACAAATCAAGTCCCTGAAGACATGAGACTCTGACCTTTTGATATGCAGCTCAAACACATTACTCTGCAGATCGAGGACAGTGTGGGTGTGCGTGTGTGCACGTGTGCAAAAATGGCATGCCTGTCTGTCTGCGTCTGTGTGCATTCATTCATATGCATGTGTAAATTGGAACGGGGGGGTAAAGTTGTGTGTATGTGATGATGATGTGAGAGCAAAGAGCTGTAAGCATGTGATGTAGCAATTTGTTGGCCTATTATGCCCTATCTCTGCCTCTCTGAATGTGGCAGAGAGTGAAGGAGAGTCAAGCCAATAGTCATTGAGTGGGCTGGGGTGAAATGATGGCTGGTGACAGGGCAAAGAGGCCAGCCAAGCACAAAGTAGATGCCAAGAAAGATACTGATCACACTCACCTCCACCTCGCAGTGACTCTGTCTTTCTGTCCCTTGTCTCTGAGATATCCATTAAGGTGCAAACTGCAAGTCTCTTTTGTTAAACACATTCTATTAGGAGCTGTATTTTAAGGTTAGGGGAAATGTTGACTCAAATGTAAGGTCATAGAAACTATACAAAGTGTACAGAAGCTTAGTTTAAGTTCCATGCAAACATAGGCATGTCACAAGAGTCAGTAGCAAAAATTTAAAAAATGATAGCAATAGCCAACAGCATTTTTAGTATTGGTAGTATTGACACAAATTGATACCTCAATCTAACTCTTTTTTTATTCTAATGTAGTCTTAGCCTGTATGTTTAAATACTTGAAACACATCCAGTTGCAGGGATGCTTATAGAACTGTAAATCAAAATGAGAGCAATCAAACCGTTGTATTTATTGTTATAATTGTTGTAGCAGAACATATAGCTTCTCTAATTAGAAATTAGTATATTGTTGGTGTGCTTTGTGTTCTACTTGAAGGCTGCAGGCCAGTTTGTTGCACTTGTAACTCAGTGCTCCTATTCTAATGCAGCCTATATGGTTTAAAGTGTGAAGCATAAAGTTTGTGTTTGCATGCTAAAGGGGCTGTTTGCATTTATGGACACAAGGTGGTATGAGTTCCTCATTGCTGGTGTGTTTTCTGAATCTGAATAGAGTCCCTGTGGTTTAAGGTCTAGCTGCTAGTCAGTGGCTTCTCAGGCAGAAGGGAATAGGGGCACACTGGGTCATTTTAAGACACAACAAAACATGCAAAACAATATTCCCTCCACCCCCAAGAGAATACATTATGTTTTTTGTATCTATGATGCAGAGTGCATCAGTACTACTACGCACTGGAGCATATCACAATGCCTACCATCTGGGTAACAATTGATATGCATTGTGATATGTTAACAGGCTCCAGTCTGTAGCCTTTGTCCTGAGGTTGTGTCCATGCATAGATGGAAGATCAAGTGCAGTTATTTCCCCTAGGAAGTGCGGGTAATTTCCCTTGAGGCAGGAGTGTGCTCCCAGGTATCCCGCTATGTAGGGTAATTGCATTGAAATTACCCATTATTTGTTTGTTTTGTCATAAACAATGAAGCCAGCTGATGAATTGTCATTGTTTATACAAATTGACATCAGCAGGGGTCCACCGTTGCTGAATTAATAGGGAAGGAGGGAAAACATACAAGTGTTCTGTATAATAATGCCCCTGATTCTCTATCTCACCACCGTAATGGAAATAGAGAAGCGTACCATACAGTAATAGGTTGAACAGTTGCCATGCATACTCAAACAATTGAGGCTCATAGCCGCTGACAGAGAGCCATTTAGTCTACAATCATGGAGGGTCACAGAGTAATGGATGTTTCCAAGTCATTACATTTGGTATTTGATCAGGGTGATTTCAAGGACACAAATCCAGCAGCTAAATGGCCCCTGACTCTCTTCCAAACAGCATCGAACTATTCCATCAGCTTGCAAGTAATCGCCAGACATAATCAAGGGCACAAGGGCAGTGACCTTCCCAATAACAAATTCAATTTTATTTTCTTTCCTTTATAGAAGCAGCCTGCAGAAGCTTTAACAGTGAGACAGTTGAGTGGTTTGATCTATTCACTGAGCACAAACAATCCATCCATTCTCCCCACTCCCCCAATTATGTTCTGTCTTTCCTGGTGTTCTGTCGCCTCTCGTCCCTGCTGAAGTTGTGTAAGTGGCCCGAGAGGCTGCCCGGGGAGTGGGGGCTGCTGGATGACTGACACACTCTGAATCAAGCGGGCTTAAAGAAAGGATGTCCATTTAAGAGGCTGGCTGCCAGTGCCCACATTGCCCACATGCCATGGGTGCCACACATGGCTGACCTATTTATGACAGTCCTGCCGACGTGGCTGGCTGCCTGAAAAGACAGACAGACGGGTGATCGGTGTGGTCGTGCCACTGTGACGCCCGCGCGGTGCCCACAAGTGATGCAGAGCAAAGCCACAAGTGTTCCAGATGCATGTATGTTGTGACAAAGATGGCGAGGTTTGTTTCAAAATGAGGTGGCCACCATTTTGCAAATATGACACAGATGATTTATAGCACAGCGTTAAAGCACATGCAGCTTTGTAAACAACAGAGGGCAACTTATATCTCTTTCACTGACAGATTTTCTATAGTTTGGAGAGATTTCATGTTGAATTTTTTTCCCAGAAATAACATACTTTGATATGTTGGAACTATGCTGGAAAATTGTTGGGAGCTAATTCCCCAAAAAAGGAATGATTATTGACTTTGTGGAGGACATCCGCTGATGAAATGTACTCTAACAAATTACTCAATTTGAATAAATAATGACTTTAATTACATGTTTAATGATTATTAGTGTACGTGGTATTAGCCGTGAACACTTTTCATGAGGCTCTGTAACAAACAAGTATTGGATAAATAGGCCTGCCATCCATGTAATAGCCCTAAATTGATTGAGCACAGTAATGAATCACCGTTACAGTGTGTTGCTAATGAAAGCGTGTGAGGTTGTGGGTTGATACAATAACACTGGTGAGTGTTGTCTAAACCTTGACTGGCTTCATTGAGTCAGTGTATGTGACTGGGGGAAGACGTGTCACAGTGAATTACAGTGACAGACTGTGGCCCCTTAGAGAGTGGCATCTAACTTAATGTTCTTTTGAGCCACGGCTCCCTTTGTGCTAACTCAAACTGACTTTGCTTGGGGGCTTTAGATTGTTTGGGAGTGTTTGTGGAGGACCTTCTCGACCCCAGTATTTGTTTTAACCTTCAGCTATGGCCATGCCTTTATACAAAATGATAAAACAACAGCTTGTACCCTGTCAAGACAAGGAGGTGGTGAGACATCGCAGCCCCGCCTATTGTCATACATGACCGGTACAGAATTATTTCCATGCATCACATTAATCAAAACAAGTACAGTGCTATTAAAATAAAGTGACAGGCTGCTCATTAAGAACAAGAATCATGAGAAGCATTTAATTAAAAACGTGGACAGACAAAGAGAATTAAATTGGACAGAAAAAAAGGGTATCTGAATGCTAAGTGTCAGTTGCTTTATATTTGCATTTTAAAGAGAGATGATAGTGTTACAGGCAAGACAAATAACTATCTATCTATCTATCTATCTATCTGTCTCTCTCTCTACTGTTATAAAAACAAGAGATACTGTATAAAGCTTCATATAGGCTATATTTATAGTTTTATTTACTTATATCTTCATTGATACACCAGAATATGCAGATTATACTGCACAAAATAATATTTTATATATAATCAGTCATGGAGTCAAAGGAGTATGTTCATGGTCATGGTCACTTAACATTTAGGTGTTATTTTTGTTAAATGTAACTATAAACTAGACTATAAAAGCAAATCATGTTTTTATACAGTGCTATTGTTAAAAAATTGGCTTCATGCTTTAATAATCAAAAGTAGCAATGGCAGCCATTACAAGAGGAAAAAATACTAAATTATTGTTATTATTTGTAATGTTGGCATCCAAACCACTCACTGGAAATCAAACACTCACTCCTGGTTTTGTCCAAATACAGATCCAGCTACAAGCAATTTGGGAGATTGAAAAAGTGCAGATCTAGATACAAACACTGGCATCTCTGCGCCTGGTGCAGACACATTGTTGTGAAGGATCCAAGATGGAAGCTTCATACTTACACCACAGGTATCCCTGATAGAGGAGATGATCTGATTAGTCATGATTAGACAAGGATGCAGACATAGAAATGTAGTTAATTAATGCATTAATTAGTGTAATGAATTACCTCATTAGCATAACTGGCCATGTTTAATATATCACAGTGATTATGGCAGGACATTATGCAGTTCAAGTGCCTCTGGTTTAACAGTGTCAAAGTGATTTAGTGTGGATTTTTCCTCCACAGAAAAGCCATTCACCAAAGAGTTTATTATAGCTAGAAGGAGACACAATGCACCGGCCTTTTGAGTCTCTCGAAGGACTAGACTGAAAGAGGCTTTATGCACATAAAAGGGTCGTCCTTATTAGATCACAACTGGCTGGAGGTGCCTCACTTAACTGTGATGACTCCTCTTGGATCATCTCATTTGTGTCACATACATTCTTAGCCTATAAACTTTGCCTTAAGCATGAGGAGAAGTCATAAACTAATGATCATTTCAGGCAGTATGAATAGGAGAGATGATTGGAATATAAGAACGAATGAATGCAATGAATTTCTTATATTCCCTCAACTGTTTGTAGCTTATCTGGAAAGTCAGTTGCTATACCGTTGTAGCACTCGGTCTTTGTATCTGGATCCCCAGCCATACAGCCCTGCATTGTTGTTTAGTGGAGGTGGTGTTTTGGACTACCTTACTCTGTGCTTATGGTTAGGGGGCTTTTGAAGGCCCAGATAAGGTCAAAGTCTGTGTGTCAGTGGGTCACGACCATGCACTATAACGTCTTCAATTATTCAGCGGCTGTGAGGAGAAGCCTTTACATCCATAAGCCCTCTAACCGTTCTCTCTTATTAAAGATTCATGACACCATGGCAAGTCACATTCCTAACCCTAACCCCCTTTTGTCCTTTTGTTTCACTGTTCAACTCTGGAAAGCACAGAGCTGAGACATCTTCCAAGACTGCAATTTAAGACTCCTACTATAATCCATAATGAAAATCCCATCTGGCTCCCTTAAACCAGCATTTCAAATTAACCTGTCCACGGTGCTGTCATACCATAAAAATTCCCAACAAATCTGATCAGCTAATAGCAGCACGTTCGCTCTGCGGTGCCTGAGGATAAAAGCATACTAAATAAGTGGGCTGTTTGCACATGTTGCCCCTCGTCTATCTTCTTTGACCTCCCTTGTCACCGCAATGTCCACAGTGGCTTCGAGGTCCCCTGTGTCGTCACACACACACACACACACACATGCATACACACACGCGACACCAGGCCCCTTAGCTTGCTGCCCTCCATCCAGCGACTGGGTGTCCTTGCCTCTGGTGGGTGCCGTGGCCCTGGCAATGTTATGGTGATCCATCACCAGACTACAAGGTGGTATTTACAGGGGCACATGGGGGAACAGCACCCACCTCCCAAATCAATCTTTCCTTTCCATCTTTATTTTTGTCTGAGTGTGTGTGTGCGAGAGAGAGAGGGAGAGAGCGAGAGAGAAAGAGAGGGAGTTTGTGTTTGTTGGACCGTGCAATGCCAGAGGCTTCAGGGTCTTCCTACACGGATTGATGGGCACTGATGATGGCTCCCCTCAGTGTAAATGAGTAATGTGTTTCTAGCTGGGGAGACTCTAACACATGCCACACACACACACACACACACACACACACACACAGAATTCATGCTTATGTAAAGCATGATGAGTGGGCACGATAGAGAGTGGAATCGATGTGAGCAAATCCATTTGAGGAGCTTCACTGGATGGTGTGCTTCGGCCCGCCTGCCTTGGTGGAGAGCGCTTGGCTACACCTACACACTCTCCAACACGCTTCCTGCTCATTTGTCAGCTGTGTCCTACACCTGCGTCATGATCATCAGTCTGGCAGCTTCACCTTCTGTACTTGGATAGTTGATTCATCTAAGCCCTTTCTTGGAGACCTTGTTTCTTGTTTCCCATGTGCATATGTATGTCTGTATGTATATATAGATAGATAGATAGATAGAGAAAGATAGATTTCTCTCTCTCTCTCTCTCTCTCTCTCTCTCTCTGTTCCTGTCTTTCTCACATAGAAGAGGGAGCACTACATCTCATGTGCATAGAACAATTGAGAGGCTTGTAAACAAAACTGTACCTCAGTGATATTTTTAGTGTTTGACTATATACATGTCTCTCATGCTCAGAATATGAGCTGACACACACATTTATGCAGATGCACACACAGTATGTCTACTAGCCATTTTTCTTCTTCTCTTTCCTTCTCTCTCTCTCTCTCTGTCTCTACACAAACACACACTCGCACAATGCTTAGCTTAATAGAGAGGCTTTATACATACATTAACGGGGTGTGTGCATGACTAATGTGTAAGATTTAGCCGAGCATCCGCAGTGCCCTCTGCCTGGTCCTGTCCTAATGTCCCCATGTTGAAACATGGGGAGGCTTCGCAACCTATTACTGGCAATAGCTCTAAGAAGGACGTCGTTTGCATAAACAACTCATTAGCTTAATTTGCTGTCTTTCACTTTCTAATAACTTTTACTTACACAAGAACCAAGAACAGGGCTGGATAAAGGTAATAGGTCTCAGTAATAAATGATGCAGCAGTGTGGGTGGGGGGTGTGTGTGTGTGGGGAGGAGGTGGAGGGTGGCAGAACATCTGAGTCTCATCGAGCCCCTTGCCCTTACCATGCTTCACAGCCCACTCCATGGTCTAAATCTGGCTCTGTTGCTATCTAACCTGCAATTGGCTTTTTTTTTTTTCGCTTAAAAGCCACACTTTTTCTCTCTCCTTCTCTCTCTCCCTCTCTCTCTCCTTTTCTCTCTCTCTGTCTCTGGGTATCTGCTGTGTTTGGATGGAGCACATGAATTTCGGGGTCAATGGGTCCACCCACTCCACCGTCTGTTTTACAGTCTCTCAGCTCACTGGAATTCATGCCTGCTGTAGACGGGGGATACCATGGAGGCAGGACTGTAGCCATAGTTGGTGAGATGAGTGTGCTGCTAAGAGAGAGGGTAGATTAGAAAAGGAATTAGTATACTCTCCTACACTGTATGTTTGAATGCCTATTAGATTACACCACTAGGGGATATGACTGACTGTCAATCTTGGTTGAGGGCTTTCCATTTAGTCCAGTGATTACAGTGCATGATGATACTAATTACAGCAAAAATATTAACAACCATCATTATCATTATCATCATCATCACCAGTGTTTATTTTGTACTTTATAAAACACAGTTACAAAGCATTTCACAAGACATAAAGCAGGGAAAGAATGACAAAAGTTAAAGTTAAAAGCTCCTCAACGAAGAAGCTGTGCGTTGGAAGCTGATTTCTGTTTCCGAACTGTATTTGTGGCACAAGTGCTGTGATTGGCCGATGGAAGTTTAGAAGATGGTATATATTAGAGATTAAAGTTGAGCAAGAGTTAAGTGTGGTTAAGGTTAGGGTAAGGATCCGTGTGCTGTCAGGAATATGGGTGGGCGAAAAAAATAACAGCTAATGACAAGTCACCACGCTGTTCACAAGCCAAGCAACTTAGCCAGCTAGTTTTAAACAAACTGTTAGACAACAATCAAACTTTAGTACTAAGCCTATGAAAAAGCTGCAATCCACACATTTTGCTTCTGTCACCTCAGTAGCTCATTGAAGCAGCATTACTGTGCTAGTTCACATTGCATTCTCCTTCTTGTTTGTCTAACACAGCCTCAGAAACTGTTAGATCCTGAACAGACGGTACACTCGCAAGTGATCAGTATTTACAAGTTGCTTCGATAACCGTGTGTAAGGAGGAGGAGGTGGGTTTCTCCAAAAGTGAAATCTCACAATGAAAGTTGAACAGATTTCAACGCTGGCTGTGTGCATGGACATGTCTCGTGCACAAGCACAGTGATTTCACAGGAACAAGCTTCGCCGTTCACCGTTCCACTTGGCAGAGCCTGCCAGGATCTACTCATCGCCATCCTCTCATAGAAAATGAAAGACTTACAATGTTGTATACCGTCTGTTTGGCCCCTAAGGAGACCTGGAAGAAGGATGCAGTGTGAACCAGCATGGTTATTCCCTGAAGAGTGTCTGGTTCAGTGACATTAGGATGACATCTCTGCCTTTTGCAGATGATGTCATCCTTCTGGCTTCGTTGGACCATGATCTGATAGGCACTGCAGCAGTTTGCCTCTGAGTGTGACATGGCACCTCCTTGTCTCAAGTCACAGTTGTGAAATGTGGTTTGTCCTTTTCAGGTGAGGGAAGAGCAGCTGGCCTGATGTGGAGGAGTTCAGGTATCTCAGGGTCTTATTCATCAGTGAGGATAAGAAGGATCATGACATTGACTGTCAGATGCATCATCTTGTAGTAATAATGAGGAAAGAACTGAACTACAAAACTCTCTATTTACAGTTAGTTTCAGTTCGTCTTTGCTCCAGTTCTTACCTTTGTCAAAATGTAAGAATGGGAGCTGAGTGGCTGAAATAAGGTTTCTTTGCAGAGTGTCTGGCCTCATTCTGTGAAAGGGTGAAGAGCTCAGTGATCCCGGGGATCTTGGTGTCAACCTGCTGGTTCTCAGCACTGAGAAGAAACAGGTGACCTGGTTCAAGCATCTGGTGAAGATGCACCTGCGCGCCACCCTTTGGAGGTGCACCAACTGACTGGGAGGAGTCCCTTGGGTGAACGGGTGATGTAATTTGTAGTGGAAATTACTTTAATTTATGTGCCTCCAGATGGAAATTCGGTAACCTTGCGCAGCCAGCTGATCAAGAAAAATCACTTTTCATTTGTCTCGTGAAACCATCTGTGCACGTTCCAACCAGAGTGTCATTGTAAGCCACCAAATGCCTGGACCAGTCAGTGTCATTTGATGGACTACGGGCATGGTGCAGGTGATGACGACAGCACTTTTTTAACTTTTCTATCATATAAACAGTAAAGTCTAGTAGTTTACTCACTAATCATTACTCACTTTGTTTCATATTGTGACTGCCAGTATCTATTGTAGAGCTAGTTTTCTTTCAAACACAATAAAAACAGAAAATTCACTCACCAAAATTACACGTTGTAGTGACTACAACAATCTTGCATGTTTCCTTTAATTGACTGAGAGGCAGCACAGATTTATTTCAAGTTACCATAGCTGCCCCCAAAACTGCCAAATTTTTCATCACAACACAATGCTTTTTTCTCAGTATATGGATAACACTTTGATAACACTTTCTTTGAGCTTTTGGAAAATCTGGGTCATATTGACCTGAAATGTTCCAAAGAGGAAATATCTGGATTTGTACGGCAAGTTTCCCATTGATGCCAGTACAATCAGAGCAGCCTCCAGTCTGCTTTGTCTGCGCTATGGTTTTCCCGCTTCATGATTGCTATGACGTGGTTGTGTCAAGAAGTCGGTACAGAGTCTACCATCTTTATATTCTATCTTTCCTGGGGCCACTACAGTTGTTTCCAGCAGAATGTCCAAAAATTTGGTGTGGTTTGGCAATATTAGCATCTTGTTTCTTTTCTTCTCGGGAAAAAATGAAAGACTCACCTCTTGCGTATTGCTGTTGGAGTATATACCTACAATGATTCCATATATTATTTATGTGCTTTTACATTGACCTCAACCTGGACAACAGCCAGCTGACATGAGACACCCACGGTATTGTCCTGTCGATGCCAACCCGAGTATTGCAGCTTATATCAGAGTGTCATATTGATTCTGCCTCAGAGGTGTTACTTCCATATTTGGATCGAATTAAAACCTTTTGACTTTATGGGTAACTTTTTACCTTACTTAGCTTTATTAAATCTAATATAATTTCTGTCTGATGAATCACTAGTCACTTTTGTACTACTGCAGTCTGCTGTTGAACTGCTTTGCTCAATGTTGTATTGTTTGTATTGACCTTGTTTTGCTCTTCTTTGGAAATGTGCTGTGGCCCCAAGAAATTTTTGTGTTTGACTGTGTATTTGTTTTAGGTAGAAGGACATAAAACCAATTTTTTTAGTTTAATTTACTTGTAGTATACACTGTACATCGTCTGTGAAAATAACACCTGTGTGAAGAACGTACAAAACCCTCCCCAGGAAATAATTCCCCTTAAAAAAACAAAACAAAAAAACACATACATGAAAAAAACAAGGGCAAAAAATGAATTATGGCATGTGGACAGTGGGTGAACAGTTGGGATGGGAATGCGAGGAGAAGCTGCTCTTTTCTGACAGCCCGCCACTTCAATTCTGCTTTACCATCTGACAGTCTTGCAGCTTAATGCTCCGTTGATGTAATAGTGAATCTGCATGTGCCGCCTGAACATCTGTGTAATGAAAGAGTTCTGATACTGACGGTTATATTTTACTGCGACGTGCTGTCTGGCAGCTCGTAGACAGATCTGTTTGGAACCTCCGGCGCCTCCAGTGAATTCAGTAACATCCATGTCACGTCCATGATGTCCATGTTGTATAGAAAGTACACTGCTATCCATCTGCTGCTGACCTGCACTGCACTGCCTGTCTGGCTGGATGGAGGCTGGGGGCTTATTAGTGAGTGACTGCCACCAGATATGGGGAGAGAGAACTGACCATGTGACCGACAGGGAAATTGGAGACATTTTTAAGTGTGAGGTGGCGCTTCAGGGGTGGGGGTCAAACAAGGAGGCATGTGGTTAGGTTACTCAGCTTAAATAGTGCAACTTCAGTAATCACCCATCTGTTATTACAGGGAAAATTGGTGGTGCATTTGCATTAAGAGAGCTTGACTAACTCCCATTTTTAAGTCCTTGCACTGGCTACCAGCTGTCCTAAACTCTGGAACAATCTCCCACTGCATGTGATAGCTGCTAAATCAGTGGAGGTTTTTAAATGCCCCCTCAAAGCAGATGTCTTTTACCTAGGATCAGCTTTAACTATTGACCATTAACATGAGCTGTGTGAATTGTAGAGAAATGGAAAATGGAAAAACAAACCTTCCAGTGCAGCTGCTCCAAAATTCAGAAGCGGCAGCATAGGCCTTTAGCTAAACTATAAAGGGTTCTCCCACGGGCATTTGGTACATGTGCATTTCAGTATGGAACTGTGAAGATACTACAGTTGGTAATGTCAGCATGATTGTCCTTGTGACAAACGTAAAAAATGGTTTCAATGCAAGGAGATAAACATGCAGAAGAGACTGTGTTCCAGTTCGAGAATAAACCTTTAATCACTCTATACTAAAGCCTTGGTAATTATCTTACAGTGGAAATCTGTAACATCTCAGTTTTTCCTTCAGTTTTTATTTTACTTTATGTTAAACTAGATTCTGATCAGTTTAAGCCTGTCTGCCCATCCTAATGAATCAGCCACTTCTGGTTGCACTTTCAGACTGTCAAATTTAGGCTGACTATGTGATTGCTCATTCCTGGGCCAGAAGGAATTGTAAATCAGAGCATGTGGAGAAATGAGGAACATGAAAGGACTTATTAAGGCATCCCAACCAGCAGGAAGTCGAAGTTTAAAACCTTTGACACTCTGTTTCCCTCCAGCTGCCACTTTGCTCCTCTCTGATGACTGACTGTTGTTTGGGTGGTTGTGATTCTCTGCATGTGTGTGCCTGTCTGTCTATATGTATGGAAAAGACTAACAAAGTTCATATATATTTTCTTTTTCCTGTAACTCTCAAACATTACTACCTAGTGGTAACAGTGTACTCTTTTTCAATTGTTTTTTTAATATGTATATCTATGATAATTTCTCACTGAACTTCAGCACATTTGACACAGTTTTTCTGCAGTATTTATTAATGTGTTTTGCTCTCTTTAACAGTGCGTAGGGAGAGTGGTGCAGCTTATGGTAATGAGTGTGGATCTTTCCAAGTGTGTTAGTGAGCATTATGTGTGAGCACATTTATATGTGTCCTTATGTTTGCATGCACAGTTTTCTTTTAGTAACACAAACAACATAAATAGTAGGTTAGGGACCTCGTCGTGTGTGAACCAATAAGAGTGACATCGTGGCTTTTTAATGTTTGAACACTCTCAGCTTCAGCATTCAATTATTATGATGTTATGGAACATAACATCATAGCGTCTTCCTGAGTTGCTTTCCATATCACTAGCCAGCCTTTCGTGATGGGTTTGTAAAGGGATTACTACACTGATGCAAACATGCAGCGACATAGAGAGAGAGAGAGAGAGAGTGTGTGTGTGTGAGATAGGGCCACAGAGAAAGTGTGCATGCATGTCTGTGTCATATGAAACCCATAGGCAGGTCAGGCCAGGAAAGCGTCTCTCATGGTAAGCCACATGCCTCAGAGACTTATGCAGATGATGTGATGCACTGAGTTGCTGTGATGCACTGAGTTGTAGCCCTGTGCGATGGTGAGTCACCTCGCCAGGGACCTATACAAAGTCAACTGTCGCCATGTACTGAAAGGTAGTGCGGATACACTGAGCTGCATGTCTGCTGAATGGATAGTTTAGTGTTGTTTTTGTGTTTTGTTGTATTTGGTTTGGTTACATGGTGATATTTTATGCCACAGAGGGATCCTTTTATTTCTTTGAATTATTATGTTTCCCCACTCCATATGAATGTACTATTTGCATATATTCACACACAGTATTTGTTGTTAAAGACTTTTGAGAGCCTGTGTTTGGCTGTTTTCCTTTCTCATACATTGTAAGATATCTCACATAACTTCTTTGGATTATATTTGGCTACAGTACATATTCAGTATTCCTATTTTCATTTACAATGCATTAAACAGGGAGCAAGCAAAACATCCACCAGATAAAATTTTGAAGCATAGGTGTTTTGGGATTTTTGTGTACTGACAAGAGTTTAATACCTGACTGCTAGGCAGAGTCATCCATTGTAAACCAAGACTTTTCAGCTGAATACAGACCTAGCCCTTTGAGGATTATCTTGGAGCTCTAGCTTTAATTTCACTGCTGTGCCAGGTTAATTAGAGTCTGTAATTGTAATTCCACTCATTTAGCGTGTTTGATCGCTGCTGTTTAAGGGGAATTGAGTTGAATTAATTTAGCTCACTGTGTCTCTTTTCTCTCTCTCTTTCTCTTCCTCATTCTTTCTTCCATCCTCCCCCATTTTGTTTATTTTCTCCATTTCCCTCTCCCTCTTTTTTTTTCTCTCTCCCTCTTTTGACAGGTGTCTGGCCCAGTGATCCAGCCCCAGACAGGAGTAGGAGGAGGTGGCAATAAGGGAGGCCATGGCGATGTGCCTGGGCCAGGATGTTGGCTTGCTCCTGCCTGGCCTATTCTTGCTGCTGATGATCATGGTGTCGTCTGTCCAGAGTCAGGGATGTCCCCAGCGATGTGAGTGCGTGACCAAGCTGAAGTCTGTTGCCTGTCGCGGTAAACGTTTGTCTGCACTGCCAGATGGCATCCCCTTAGACACCAAAGTCCTGGACCTAAGTGGGAATAAACTTCGCTGGGTAGAGCATGGTGACCTGCTTCCGTATCCACGTCTTGAAGAGCTGGATCTGAGTGACAACACGATCAGTGTCCTAGAACCTAATGCTTTTTCCAGTCTCCAGAACTTGCGCTCGCTCTCACTGAGGGGTAACCAATTGAAACTGGTCCCCATGGGGGCTTTCTCACGCCTCTCCAACCTGACCTCGTTGGACCTCAGTGGGAATAAGATTGTGATTCTTCTGGACTTTACTTTCCAAGACCTGAGAAGCCTGAGGAACCTTGAAGTTGGAGACAATGATCTGGTGTATATCTCCAACAAAGCCTTCCTGGGTTTAGTTGGGCTGAGGGAGCTGACCATTGAAAGGTGCAACCTGACTTCTATCTCCAGCCAGTCTTTGTCTTACCTCCGTAGTCTGGTGACTCTACGGCTCCGCTACCTCAGTATCTCTGCCTTGGAGGACCAGAACTTCCGCAAGCTGGGAGGACTGCGGGGCCTAGAGATCGATCACTGGCCCTTTTTGGAGCACATCTCTCCGCACAGCCTGCAGGGTCTCAACCTGTCTTGGCTATCCATCACTCACACCAACATCACCTCTGTGCCCACCTCTGCCCTGCGCAGTTTGGCCCACCTCACCAGTCTCAACCTCTCCTACAATCCCATCTCTGTCCTGGAGTCCTGGGCACTGCGGGACCTAATCCGGCTGAAGGAGCTGCATCTGGTCAACACCAACTTGGTGATGGTGCAGCCATACGCCCTGGGCGGTCTAAGGCAAATCCGCCTTCTAAACCTGTCCAGAAATAGCCTGGTGACACTGGAGGAGGGGGCCTTTCAATCTGTCAACACTCTAGAGACTCTGCGTTTGGATGGGAACCCCTTGGCCTGTGACTGCCGTTTGCTCTGGATCCTCCAGCGCAGGAAGACCCTCAACTTCGACAGAGCTTCCCCGGTGTGCATGACACCGGTAGAGGTGCAGGGTCGGGCCCTTAACGCCTTCTCTGACTCAGCACTGTTTGACCACTTTACTTGCCAGAAACCCAAGATCCGCAACAGGAAACTGCAGCAGATATCAGCTCGCGAGGGGCAGGTGGTGTCGTTCATTTGCAAAGCAGAAGGTGAGCCAACACCGGTGATATTTTGGATCTCTCCTCAGCGCCGCCGCATCACCACCAAGAGCAGTGGTCGCCTCACTGTATTACCAGAAGGAACACTAGAGATAAGGTATGCACAAGTAACAGATAGTGGCACCTACATCTGCATCGCCAGCAATGCTGGTGGAAATGACACCTACTTTGCCACACTTACAGTTAGTGGGCTGCCACTCGATGCAGCCCTCATGGCCAACCGTACCTACTATGCTGGGGACCTTAATGACACTAATCTGAATGATACCAGGGTCTTCTTGAAGTTCACTCTGGACCTTAAGACCATCCTTATATCCACAGCAATGGGCTGTATCATGTTCCTGGGGGTGGTTCTCTTCTGTTTCATTCTGCTATTTGTGTGGAGTCGAGGGAGAGGACAGCACAAGAACAATTTCTCAGTGGAATACTCCTTCAGAAAGGTGGATGGACCTGCTGCCAGTGGAGGACAAGGAGGGGCGCGCAAATTCAACATGAAAATGATTTGATTATTGGGGATTGTTGTCCTTGTTAGTATTCTTTCCCCAAAACTGTTTACATGCAGTCTCAAGATGGGACATAAAGACAAAGGATTTGACTCGTGTGTTCCCACAACACCAAATTAGATTTATTTCCAGGACATTTTACTGAGACATTGTTTTCTTATCAACAATTTACTGTCTGTATCAGCAAAAGGCAATCTGTATGGATCTGATATGTACAAAATATTTATATTGCTCTGTGTTGTCACATTATTTCGCAGAGGAAATTGGGATTATAGTCTCAAAATCTTGTATAGACTGTTAGAAGACCAAGCAACAGAAGCACTCAAACCCCCTCAGTCTCTAACCTCTACACAGCTCTTAATGACTCCATCCTCCTCCCCTACGAGGGACTGTATACCCTTCAACTTTAAAGGACTTCACTTCTCTGCTCCATCTGAGGTGATTCAAGCACGCCATCTCGAAACTCGTGATACATAATAACAGGGTGGTGCTCACTGAATGCCAAGGAATTGCCAATACTTAGTTCCAGCTATTTACTGCATATTTTGAGTCATCCCACAGTCAGGATTCGTGATAAATATTGTACTATTAGGTGGTAATTTGATATGAACTGAGGCTCTGCTTGAACCCGTTTTTGCTGATGGTGTGTTTGCACAGAATACATTAGACACCTAGAGACTACATCCTGCAGCAGTATGCAGACAGTCTCTGCACAACACTGCCAAGTTGATCATAAAGCACCATATAATAGGATACTCAATGCAAAGGCCTGTGGGGGAGATATTACTTCTTGTTTAACACCAGTGACAGTTTCTCCTATTACGACATATTAGTCAAACTTGTTTCAAACAACAATAATGGGATTCTGTAGGCCAAGATAAAAGAATAAGATCCAATACACAGTTGTGTGGTGATCTACATGAAGTACATGCAGATGCATGTAAAGATGCACACTTGTCAGTAAGATTTTCCATTCTAATTTATTCAGTATACAGTATATAAGACTCTTGCCCTCTTGATATGAAAATTCTGTCTGACAAAGATTAACATATGTACAGAGTTGGATTCTTACTTTGGGGTAATTTCTAGTCCTTGTAATTTGTTGGGATGCCTTCATCCCATAGTTCAAGAGTTCATGCTGTATAGATTGGAGATACATGATTTGTATTATATATTTTGTAATCCTTGACATTGAAATCCTTGTGGTTGTTTATAGTAATGTTGAGTGATCCAGCAAATTATACTGTTCTACTATAATTTTGCTGTTAACGTCTCAAATCATTGCTCACTGGTAGATACTGCACTGAGATTATGTCCTCAGCTGGCCCGACAAATTATAAAGGGTGTTTGTGTCCAGTTTGAGTTCATTTGCCTATTTTTGGCTGCACACGACAGTGGGGAGGCTGGGTGACCCGCAGGGGAAGGAGTTAAATGGTTCTCATCAGGACCCGAATGTATTTGAAACATGCAGGGAAAAAAATGCTAATGTGACAGAGACCTTGGCTACTGGGACAAAGGTCACAATGAAACTGAGCCAGAGAGGAGAGAGGAAGAGAGCTGTGATGTCCTGGGAAGACTTCATTGCCCTCATCACAAAGGACTGGATGCTGCCATAACTTGTAGATGCCTCTTGAGACAGCTCTGTAACTTTTTGCAGAAGTTCTTTAAGTACAATTAAATCTCAAGGTGATTTGAATATGATTCAGCACTAAGATAGCTGTAACATCTTTAATTTGTGACCAAGAAAGTATTAGGCCTATGTGTTTTATCATGATAAGTGTGTTTTGGGATTGCCTTGCACAAACAAAATTATTTGTTCAGATATTACTAAAAAGAGTTTATAGCACATAACATTTTAGTACTGTAAAATTAAACAACCTTTATGGTATGCCAGGACAACACACTTACATACAATTGTGTCAGTTTTGGGCATTGCATTTCATCAGAGGTACTTTAAAATACTACAATACTGTACCATTGACAAACCGACAGAGGCTGGGGGGATTAAACCCAGTACCCTATATATACAGAGTGACATAACTGGTGAACATCTCATACTTTTTATATTTTCATGGCATATCTCTTGATTTGTGGGTTTTGCCTTGGGCACGCCTGCTATCGATTCAGCTCTGAGTCTTCCCGTGTTAGAATGATCTTTCACTAATTCTAACAGTGTTGCTCTACTGCCCTCTGTTGGCTACAGACAGTACTGAATTTCATATTACCACCAGAATAAAAAAAAGGATTTCATCTTAGTGACCATTAAAACCAATAGGTGATTTTTTCTGTTTCTTCAAAGGCGATGGGAGGATAAGGACTAGGTTATGGACTGATCATTTCTTCTTATTAAAGCAGGGTTGACTTGGGACCAACTGTATTTAAAAGTGAAAGTCAATTTAGGATCCTTTCCTGTAAGTGGCAACATAAATGACTATATGACAATTATCCTGACACACAAGCCCTATCTATTACTCTGTGCAGGTTAAAACAAGCTGGAATTGGAAAATGAAATGGGGGAGCCGCCCTTGTTACCTCATTTAGTGTTTGTGTTCACCCTCTATGGATTCAACCAAATATCCACTGCATAAAATTTATGATTCACAATATATAGTTTATGAAGTTTTAATATATTCATGGACTAATCTAACGTCTGTTTAGCTTCCTATCTGAATTTTAAAAATGTAAACAATTGACGGGATTTTTCATTGTCTTTTGCTGACTTCATCCTGTAAAATATGGAAACCATTGTGTTTGGAAAATGTTCTAGACTGTTTTGTATTGTACTGTTTTATAAAATGAAGCACACTGTTTATAAAGCATGTGACATTAACTGATCTGACAGTGTTTTTACTGTCCCCTTCGGCCTTTTTTCCTCACAGTGATCAGGGCTGTCAGTCTTTATGATGCTATCTCAGTAGTTGTTTGATGGCCTGTAGTGGCACCTGTACCATGCATCACTGTGGGGAGGAAACTTTTTGTTTTTATTTTGACCAACCAGGAACCTTCCAATTACTAGATGACCTGCTCTACCTCCTCGCTATCCACATTACACCTCCAGATACAGTATAATTCAGTAGATATTGTTAATAGCAACTGGAACTGACATACAGCAAATACATGAACAATTTTAATAGTTGCATAATCATCTGTAGATGATTTACTTAATCAACTCCTATTAGCTGATGATGTGGTCATATATATATATACTGTATGAGGAAGTGATCATAGACTTTGATACTGCACAGTGTTTTTGTTCACCCCTTTCAGATTTTTTATTATATAATAGTAACTGTAACCTTTATTTTTCATGCACTTATCACAGTTACAAAGAAAAAATGTGAGCAATAATTTGAAAAGGCTTTGTGTGCACACCATGTTGATGATTGATTGATTCTTGTAGGCCTACGCGACCCTTTCCATTTAATCACGTGAATATAATGAACTGAGTCATTATTGCCAGATGACAGCATGAGACTTTACTAAGCCCTGAGGTTATTTACTTGGTATTTTTTTTTACAGACTCTTCAGTTCTGACTGGTAAATGATAAAGGTGAGACAAATAACCAATTTTCCCACAAGGGACAATGATGCATTTCAGAAACTTCTTAAAAAGGAAGTACAGCTGAATAGGGAAGTGTTGAGCACCCTTTACCCTTTAGGTTATCAAATTGAGTTTCAGTTGTCTAAGTTGAATTGACGGGTACTTAAAATAATATTTTATTTTGACAAGATGTGAGTTGAAGGCACCATGTAAAGATTTATATTGATAAGGTATAACGGTTACCTTACATACCACTTAAATCAAGCAATATATTCAGAAAAGTGTCAAATAGTTGAATAGTTATGGATTGTGTGAACATGGTAAGAATTTAGGGTGCCTGGGCTTAAATGGACTACCGGTTTTCAGTGCAGCTCTGAAACTTGCTTTGATGTGCATGACAACTCAGAGCAATGAGGTTGAATTAAAGCACCTCTTGCTTGATGTGAGTGGTTGCGTATCATGTTTGTTGATCTCCTTAAACTGTCACTGGCCCCTGATGAATGAACCTGACACCAAGCTCTAGAGTTTGCATTCAAACGACACAGCTGAAACACTCTTTGCAATGTAACTAGCAGCAGAAATGATCAAATCCCTCTCAGATTTGCCTCACTGTGAGGGAAAGCTAGTTTGTCAGGCTAAGAGTAGAGCTGAATTCAAAGTGAGTGACTTGCTCCGCTCTCTGTGTAAGAGGTGACTGTGGCCATCTGTGCAGAGGTGGTGATCATATGGTGGTGATAAGGAGTCTTTGAGGAGGGGTTAATATGTTATGTTTCAACAACTTGTGAAATGAAACACTGAAGTACGTGTCATCAACCACACACAAACACTGTCATTTACAGACTGTAACATTATAATGTCTGTCGAATATCTGGGGGG
>OMLF01002745.1:3254-21740 GCA_900302615.1 Holocentrus rufus | reverse complement strand
CACATCTCTTCTCATGGGACCAATTGGAATCACCGCACACATGCTGTAGACACACATCCCAACAGGTAAACACTCAGCTGCTGAGGACTGAACATATCTGCATTGAACTTGGACATTTGTATGGTCATAGTCACCAGCAAATCTGCCTCAGAGGAAAAACCATGTACAATATCTGCCCGTGACCCGTGATGTCTTCCCTCATCATCACTAACACAGCTTATTGTCGGACTCACATCGCACTGGTGACACGACTGGGATACAGTGCTGAGCCAAGAGCAAGAGGATATTAGGCAACAATGCTGGTGCTCCCTGTTAATGAATTAAGTAAAGCAATCATCCCCCTAAAACTTTGTCACGACTCCTTTGTTGTAAATTTATTTTTATCTTTCATGCTGTTTCAAAGCGGTTGTTGTAATGTGGTTTAGCCATTGCGTTTCTGTGCATGCATATCTGCATACAAACTAAAAGGGAAAAAGACGACACAAAGAAAAACAGTATTGTATTTTACTGTGAGAGACAGGCGCTTTTAAAGGAAATCTGTTGCAAAAAAGACCCTTTCATTTTATGATTTGCTGCCCTAGCCATTATGTTTGAAGAGCACTGACCCATGTACTAACGATGCCTTTTCTGTTGTTTCTGTTGCCTTTAAATTTGATTTCACCCGTGATGCCTTTTCTGTTGCTTTTGTTGCCTTTAAATTTGATTTCGCTCAGTCTTTTCTCGCTATTACGGCCACAGTTTAAAAACAAGTCCGCAATGGTTCCATCTGACATCCATTTACCACTGATTTTGAAGTCATATTGATCCAGTAACATGCATCACCCTCTCCTGTTTGCTCGTGTGGAAAGTGCATTACTCAGAGTAGGATATGTCTTATGGTTTTTGTGTTTTAGTGAACCAGTGTAACTTTTTTTATCATGTGATATTGTGATTTTCTTTGTGTCTTACAAGTTGGACTGTCATGTAAGAGCAAGCATATAAGCAGAGTTGCACAGTGAAATAGAAAAAAAGGGATTCTTATATAAATTCCTGCCTTATTGTTTGATTTCTCCCAATGGTCTTTAAGTGTCATAAAATAATGGCAAAGTAGTAGCATTTATATGCTTTCTATAGATATTTCCACACAGAGGAACTTCACTGTAAAACCAAACTGAATCAACACTGAATGTACAAAACATTAGAAATATCTTCCTCTCAACGACTTGCAGGAACTTTTACACAATCCACATCTCAATTGTCTCAAAGCCAAAAAAATGCTTCTCTGACTCGTCTGCTTTTCAATTCAATAATTGAAATCAATAAGGGATAATGGCTTTTACTTGCATTGACCTCACTGTACTTCATGAGAAGAGGAAGTGGTCATAATATTTTGTACATTGAGTATTTTTCAATCTGGACGTATCTGTGAAAATGAACTTGGAAGTGTTTTCTTACACAAACATGTCCTGAGGGTCATTGTTGCTGCAGAGCTGCGGTTAAATAAATGAAGAGTGGCAGACACCCCAACCTTGGTCCTTTTAAATAATAAGGACTTTTAACGGGATGTCCCACTCAGGATGCTTTTCAGAGTTGGACTCGATGCTGTTTGAGCAAGGTTTTTGCCTCACATCACGGCCTGTCAGACCCTTTGATCAGATACAATTCTCTTTAACATGAAAATTGCAAATGCTTGTTTTTAAAATAACGCATCACATTTTAAATATTTAAAAAAGAAAACTGTGTGCCAGCATTCGACAGAAGTCATCTTTTGTTTATTATGTAACTTTGAATGATGGAAGAAAGTGTGTACCAGAGTTTTGAAGAAGAGAAATGGTTTATATAAAATATTTTGAAATATCAGATGAGCTTTTACTATAAGAGACTTTGATAAATTACATTCCACTCTGACATTTTGGAGATATGAACTCACAAATATGGCTGTATTTCAATAAATGAAAATAATATCAATGGACGCTCCGACTTGTTTATCACTGTAAGATACTGAAGATGAATGTATTCAGTAAACAGTTTATTTTCATAAACATGACAAATTCTAATTTGATCCAGAACATCTTTGAGAGCAAAACAAGTCTAAATCTTTGCACCAGTGTAAAAATGTGTGTTCAGTTAAGAAAATAAACACATTTTGAAAAACAAAGTGCCTGGGTTTGTAATTTTGGAGATAAATTATAACATGTCAACTTGTCTGCTTTCACTGTGAGGTGGTAAAACTGGATTGCACATAATCTAATGAGAAAGTGAGGACAGTAACTACATGAACGTTTGTCTAGCCTGGAAGAACAACCACAAGTCATTTGATAACAGTTCTGGGATACCCTGAAGATCTATATGAACGGTAAACATCAACAACCATCTAACAACCCCCACAATGAACTGTATCCTGTTCATCACTCTGCCATATCAACCACTCTGGGCAGGTCTTTGTACTTAATGAGGTAATATGGGTAGCACTGGCATCTATCAAAAACGACAAACATGGTGGGCTTCTCCACGTTATCCACGCAGGTGTCGTAGAGACAGTACTGCCTCGCCTTGGAGTTCAGAGGCGGGGGGCGGCGGTAGTTGTTCCTCCCCAGGCTCACCTTCCCCACCAGGACCTTGGCCAGGAGCATGTGTCGGACATCACTCGCCCCCATCTTGGCTGAGTAGGAGTTGGAGAAGGCGGCGGTGCAGGCGAAGTAGGAGCCGAAGCCGTAGGACACCCCGTTGACCCCGGCCATGCGTGGATCAAAATTGTTGTGGCAGATGTCCTCTGCCGCCTGCTTGGTTGTGCCGTGGAACAGGTGTTTTTCCAGGGGCTCCTTCAGCTTGGTGTGCTGCTGCAGCATGTAGGCCTTGTGTCTGCAATGGAAACGGATTTGTGTTGCAGGTTCAAGTAAGGCTGGCTTTACATGGTGCAACTGAAAGGCAACTTTTGTTCCATGCAACTTAAGAGTTCCAGGTGAGCCATCCAATGAAAATTAGATATTTGGTTGCAATGTTCCATATGGGTTTGTTGACATGGCAACAGTAATGCAACCTGCAACTAATTGCATGGACGTTACACCATGTAAAGCCAGTCTTAGGATGTAGCATGTGTATCGTGCAAGTATGCTGCCTCTATTCTCTGTCTTTCTTCTCTCTGCTCATAAAAAACAGAATTAGACCAATAAATTGACTTGCTAATATGACTGGTTGATATTGGCCTTGTATTAAAAATCAGGTAGCTGCTACTCATTATTTATTGTTCAGTTAAGCAATATTACACTATGGTAAGATTAACCTGAACTGATTTTAATGTCACATTTGGACTGAACTGCTAATATTTATGAATGAATATGTTATTATTAGTAGTCGTACTAGTGTATTACTGTCCATGGTTTCAGTGATTCAGATTTTTAGTGTCCCTGTGTTTTATCACCCTCTAAAAATCAAATTCAGATCACCAGTAGTTTTTCATGAAAACTGTCCAACTGTGAAATGTTGAATATTGGCACAAAAATGACAGCAGTCATCAGTTTCAATCTAAAATTTTTTGGTGTCTGACATTAAAATCCATTACCGTTTGTGTGCTGCTTAGCTCACTGGCCTGTATAATCAGAGAACCTAACTTCTCCTTTTCAGTACAAGCCTTAATTACAGACATTGACTACCCAATGATGCCATTAATTCTCATCCATACAGCAACACAAGAGGAGACACAAGCGACAACTGAACCTCTGGAACTTGTCCCAGTGGAGGAGGTTCTGGATTTGCTGGATGCTGATAATCTCCACTTTGGTCTCAGACAGGCTCTCGTGGAACAGGTCTTGGATCTTCTGGTAGGCCTGCGTGCCTTCGGGGACATCCACCAGGCTGTAGTCCTGCGCGGGCCCCATGCTCCACACAGGGGGGTACCAGCAACTGAACTCTGCCAGAGGGTCCACGTTGAAGTTGGCTGCGGGAGGCTCAGCAAGCGCCTCGGTGGAGGCACTCAGGACTCCTGTTCTGGGTGTGAGAAGAGGAGGAGGAAGAGAAGACCACAGACACGGTTAGAATACACTCAGACTGTTAACCTGGGACATGGGACCATTCCAAATGACCCATCTCATAAGCTTATAAGCTTATACATCTTAAAACAACAAATCAGAGCAGATTTCAACTTGTATAGATACTTTTGGACTGAAGCTACTAAAAGCCAATATTTTGTGCCAAATCCTACACAGTGTCTCAAACTTGCGGCTAGATATTTCACTAAATCAGACTTTATTTGTTCGATGTGCAAGTTTGACAGTGTGTACTATTCTATCCATGATTTCTACAAGTGTTCTCCTCAACACACTTGCTTAGAAAGGCCTTTGTGTGCAAACGTGCAGGAGAATTTAGATTCCATAGTGCCTGTATTTTTATTTATATTTGGCTATTTTCACACCAAAAAATAATCATAATTATTAGTCCAGATGATTTAAACTAATTATTTTACTGCACTTCTGGGATCTTACTGTATATCAATATTTTGAGTATTTTCAGCTACAATGGATGTTCTAAATCAAGTGAAATATTTCATTGTTGTTAGATCACCATGTTATACAAGTATTAATTGTGATACACAGCTATGCCCATTTAACTGTGTGGTGCTAAAACAGAATCTGGACCATGGGAAGCTAAACTCTCCACTGTCATCCAGAAAAAAATTAAAATAAACCACACTAATGTGGTCCGTAACACCACATTATGCATAAAAGTGTGTGTGAAATGTTGCATTAGAATGTGACTGGTCAATTTTACAATGAAGGTATCATTACATAAACTGTTCAAACAAACATTATCTATTTCATTACAGGCAGATAACGCTGGCCGATGTCTGATTTTGAATAAAAGACCAATAATGGCCTGATATCAAAAAACAACTCATCAGTCTAATCCTACTTTGGATGTGTGTGAAGAGAGAGAAAAGAGGCAGGATGTGTACTTCAGGTATGGCTTCATGGCAGCACGGGAGCGGTAGGCGGGTCTGCGGCGTATCTCTCTCTGGAATCCTGTGGTGACATTGGTTTGAGTCATGCTGATAAAGTCCACCCTGTACTCCTGCGAACCGATGTTGAACAAACACTCCACCTCCTTTTTATTCATCTTCTCTAGCAGTAGCTCGGCCACATCCTGCAACATGAAGAGACGCATCAGTCAGTGGGCAAGAAGCACATTTTCACGGCAATTCACTCAGTGTGCAAATGTGACATGAATTCAAAATGAGAGATTAGCAGCAAAAGACAAGGAGGCAAGAAGACAGTGAGGAGGTAAAGAGACCCTAACCTCTGTGTACTCTTGCCAAGTGAGATTGTTCCACCAGTAGATTTTCCATTTGCGGGGGAAGTGAGGGTTCTTGGCCGGATCATCAGTGTTGGACAGTCGTCTAACCCCGTCATACTTGGAGAAGCAGTCCAACTCCATGGATTCAAAATCCAGTTTGAAGTGGTCATTTCTGAAATGTTTGTTTCACAAAACAGAACTGTGAGATTTTGTGTAAAATCTAGGATATTGAGCGCTCCTACTTTTATCTTTGACAGTCCTGCCCACTTACTCACCCAACCTTGATGGTAACCACCTCTTGGTTGACGTCGCAGTAGATCCTCTCCAGCAACAGCTGAGAGCGAGGGGGAAAATCCACCCACTTATGGGTGCTAACACACCACAGCTGCCAGTGGAAGGGGTAGGGAGTGTGGTGCATCTTACACTTGGCCCCTGTAGGACACACGTTCAAGAGAAAACTGTCGCAGATCTGGATGTCACAGGAGCTCTTAGTGTGGAAGGGTCTGGAGCCAGGTGGTCTTGGCTGGACAGGAGGCCTGACAGAACTGGTTGTTGGGGTCTGGGTCTTGGCAGGGGAGTTGAGCTGGGGTGCTGGCGGGGACTGAGTGATGATGAGCGGCAGGGGGACTATGAGGGAGGTGGTCGACACGGCGCTTCCGACAACGCTCTGTGGCGGGCCGCAGGGACCAGGGCTGGGGAGAAGGTTGGGGATGTTTTGGGAAAAGCTGAGAAGGACGTTGGAGGTGGTCTGGGTGGTGCCGTCTTGCTGAGCTATGGGCTGGATGATCATCTGAGGCTGAACGGGACTAGGAGGAGTCATGTTGGTAGTACTATCACTCTTGCCTGGACTTGAAGTCTTACCTTGCTTTGCGGGCATGGGGGTTAAATGGACATTGATGCTGTATGGGCTGACACCCCAAGCAATGTCAACCTGCTGGGATCTCACGCCGTCCCACACTGGGAGGCTGGTGTTGGTGTCGGCGGGGATTTCCAGCAGGAGAAGATTAGGACTGAGGAGAGTGACTTTGGATGACTTGGGTGCAGGCTCTGGAGCTGAAACATTTGCTGCTCTTTTTCTCCTCTGTCCTTTGCTGGATGAAGGGTCGGTCATCTTGGACATCCTACAGAGGAGGAGTTGTTTGATATAGACTAATTTATAACATGTAACATGCATCTTGGTTACAACCACCTGTAACTAGCTTTTTGCTTGCAAAATGACTGAGCCAACCATTTTAGGATGACACACCTCTGTGATATAATATTTAGAGTGTAGATCATCAAGCACTATCAAACTATGTTATACACCTTAATAGAAAAATATAAAGTAACACATGCATTATTTTCTTAAAACCTTTTGCTCATAATAGTACTGGCATCTCTTAACAATGACTGGAGGTCATAACTAGTTTGTCCACTTTTTTTGACAGTGACTTCTTCATTTATGTGTATAGTAACCCTTAATGTTACCTATCTTGCAAACATAAAAGCACAACGTCTACAAATAGCTAATAGGCTAAGAAAGCTAATGTTAACGCGTTTTAATGAACTGGCTAGTCCTACCGTTGGTTCTAGCTAGGCCCTTAATTGATACTTTCTCACCTAGAATATGACAAGTTCACACGAAGTAAATGTGTCCAGAAAATGAATAAATGAACTCCTAAGATAAACTTCAGGTTCAACTTCTGAAAAGGTCGACGTTAAGACTGTTTCATCCCCACATTTTCGCTGACAGTCAACATGAGTGGGTGCCGACAGGAAAGCGGCCAATGAAAAAAAGGGGGAAAAAAGAAAAAAAGAGAAAAGAATAAGACAGAGGGAGAGAGGTGTTTTTTTTTAAATATACGTGTCCCAAAAATATATCTTGTACACCGGAAAACACCATGTTTCATCCTATCTGCTTTTTTAAATGCCCAATTAAGTTTGGCTTCACCTAGGCTACTAAGACATGTCAAGTGAATGGCATCTGTGCGGCCTTTTTCTTAACTTATAGACAAGCTTATTACCAGAGTAATTTATTTTCAATTGATAACATCTGCAATTGGAAAAACAAAGAAAAAAAACGAAAGAAAAAATTCCAGTGGAAAGCTAACTACTATGGCCGTGAGGTTTTAATCAATGAAAAAATCTGAGACATAACATTTCATCCATATCAGCTCACTCTTGCTGTCATCAGCAGCTCAGATAATATTTTTCAAAACAGAAACCTTGCAAAGCACATTAAAAATCTTAAAATAAATAATAATAAAAATAAACACTACAGATGGATTTTAGTAGTGCAGATTCTGCAATACCATAACGCTGTCAATGTGAGTGAGTCTTGGCAAGGGAGAAATAGAATGTTTTGATGAAAAGTTAAGCTGAAAAGCTGAAAAGGGTAAGTATGATGTAAGCCTCTGGATGCAACTAAACATTTCATAGCCTAGCGAATAAAAGTTCAATAATCAGTCTGATTTAATATACTGAGGCTTCTTCTTACACCAAGAGATATTTGTTAAAGGTACTGTTATTTTGTAGAGTTGTGCAGAGAAATTAAAAATTGCTGTTTCTTAAGCTCAATAACATCAGCTGAATGATTCACATACATACACATATTAAACATATTACACATATACGTTTTTATTCTTTTATTCATTGATGTCACTGATGAAATTTTGTAAAGTCTTGGAAAGAAATGAAATAGAAAGAAAACTGTCTACAGAGTGGCTTATTATTTTCATTTTTTAAAAAAATCAAAGGCAAAACTTCATACTTCACACAGAAAAATTCAGAGCTCGATTAGTTAAAATCTCACTAATCAACAGCTTTCAAAATAACCTCTTGTGGCAAAATCATCAAAGGACTCTGCTTACAACCCACCCAGAAATAAGGGAAGACCTTTTCAGTTAAGGTGTGTTTGAAGGTGTAGATGTGTGTGTTGTCTTGTGGGTCATGGAAAGACACTCTTCCCTTGTCACAGTCTAGCTGTACCCTAATTCTCTGAGGATTTCTCTTTAAGTTAAGCCTTGTTAAAGGAGATGTGCCTGCAAAGTACATTTTGTGGTAAAAGTACACAGACAAATAGCCATTCTTCATCACTGAAGATACTTTCTCTTTCCTCTGCACAGATTTTTTAGCCACACCAAGAACCCAAGCGGTGTTTTCTCCCACGTCTACATCCCAGGTGTGCTTCCCTGATGTAAAGCCCTCGTAGCCCAGGACACCGGTATCAGGGTCGAACCTCTCCGGGTTGTCGGGGAGCTTCTGTTTGTCATCGCTGTCGCTGATGCTGGTGAGATCGTCTGACAGCACGAGCCATGGTGCAGCAGTGTTGGGGTCCAGAGTCACTGGGGCTGCAGGCAACATGACAGAACGGCTGCATTAACATAGTTTGACTGAAGTTCATTCAACATCATAATCTTCGGCTAACCTAACCTTTGCCATGATATTTCTCTTCCTGACCTGAAAGCTAATTCATCTTATTCTCTTATTTCGAAATATACTCACTATATTTGACGATCTTCTGCATCCTCCCCCACACAGTGTACTTGAGAGAGCCCAGGTGTTTAGCCACATCTATGAGTGCTCCTGGAGCCATAACTGGATCCTCTACTGGGAATTTGGCTCTAAAACAGAGACACAGGCAAACTCTATTTTTGTCACAACTGAATGTGACAGTAAGAGTAAGAGAGAAAAGCTTATCAGGCTTTTTACCTTGCCATTATCGTCTTGCATTTCTGAAAGACAAAATTGTTGCAAAGTCACTCAGACAAAGGTAAAAGAGCTTCAAATGTGCTCGACATAATATTCATGCATGTTGATAATCCACACATGTCCGAACGTACATGAAGGACAGAGATGTCCTCCGAAGCTAACTCCTCCTCTAAGGCCCTGATGGTCTCAGACAAAGACGTTATACTGTTGGTCATTTCTTCAATCCTCTGCCTCAGTGTTTGGCTCTTCTGTTCCTCCTCCGTCTTCAGAGCCTCCATCCTGGCCTCTTCCTCAGCTTGAAGGAAACGGTGGAGCTTCTCGAACTCCTCGCGGGTCCGCCTTTCCACAAATCGTGCTTGGACCTGAAAGGAAGCCTGCATTAGCACGGCTTGTGACAGCCCACCGTGGGCTATGGCATGACTTCTTATATCATGCACGGACAAGTAGAAAACGACACCTGAATGTATGCCACTGTATCTTCATGGTTTTTCTTCATTTTGTCAAAAGCCTCCTTCTTCTCCTGCAAAGAGCTGAGTGTAGACTTAATTTCCTCCTGTGTACATAAGTCAGGAAAAAAATAAACAATTGAAAGTCTGTTGCTTTTAAATACATTAGCTGATCCTTAGACTTATAACATCTCCACTCACTATTCCATCTTAGTTCTGCTCTGTATCTTGAACCCTAGTTCATTACCTTCACATCCAAAATCGCCTCGCTGACAGGGCAGCAATCGTGTTGTTTGTGTCTCCTGGATGTGTGGCAAACCACACAGATCGGCTCCTTGTCCATCAGGCAAAATAGCTTGAGCCTCTCCCCGTGGAGAGGGCACATCTCTCCAGGATCACAGTACAGCTCTCCAGATGGTGCCTCCAGTCCTCCATTGTCCTGGACATAAGAGTCACACAGGTTCTTCAGGGTGAGGCTGGCAACAGGTTCATCCAGAGACTCGGTCCTGCAGAGAGGGCAGTCGCGGTTCCGTCCCCGTTGACCCCAGTACTGCTGCAGGCAACCTGAACAGAAGCTGTGGGTGCACTTGAGGACCACCGGGTCTTTGAAGATATCACAGCATATGGGGCAAGAGAGGTCCACTTCTGGGAGCGAGAGCCTGCCAGCCATTCTGCCACCCGCACTGAGCTCCTCTTTTCCTCTGAAATGGAAAGTAGAGCAAAGGCCAAAGGCGGGTACAGGCTTGAGCAAACACACACAAAGCCCTTATTTACACTCTGAATCATTGCATACAGTCAAGTCCATTCTCTTTACCTTCTTATTAAGGCTACTGAAATCCATAATCACCTTCAAATGCAATAATATTTATACTGCATTGAATAGAATAAAAGTGATAATGGAGCTTACTTGAAACCCAGAGTCCAGTAGAGATACGCCTCTGAGAGCTAATGCAAAACACTCTGACTTCCTGCTTCCTGTTTTGCTGAGTCACCCAAATAAGGCGGAGTCAAGTAAGCAGAAAGTTTTAACCCTTAACTAACTCCAACATTTCATATCATGCCTAATCATGATTATCTGTGATTTACATTCAATAATGATGAAGTATGCTGCCCATCCATAAATTAATCTTAAATTCAAAAATGCTGTATGCAACTAAAAAAAAAACATTATTGATGCAAATAATGATGCAGTTCATTTAAACCAAACATGAAAATATGCAACTATGAAATAGGAATTAATCAGAGAGTGTAGTTTGCAATACTTAGGTTAAAATCTGCTGGGTATTATTAGTAGTGCCAAGATGTTTTTTATTGTTATTAAATTGTTAAGCATACACCACCACCTAGTGGCAATAGCCAGAAAAAGTCTCATCTGTTAATGACAATAATTATTACATGAATTATTATTATTATTAGAGTGAGCAACACAACATTTTGTAAGTTGAAAGGGGTTTGAAAGGCTGACAACACAATCAGCTCTCAACACAGTCACCAGTTGTCATGCAAAGTTTCCTCAGGTTATTTGACAGTGATGGGTGTGTTATGAGAAGGTGATGAGGGCAAATGAGATGCTCCTTTCAAAGTAAATGGGAACATTTCTTTGTGAATTCATCCTTAAATATGTGTGGGTCGGTTTCAGTGGTAAGGTCAAACATTTCACCTCTCCTTGTAAGAGTCTTTTCACCCTTACCTTCAGGACTATCCTCTACTTTTATCACACTGTGCAGCTGTCATCCACATGCTTCTCTTTTTTAAGTACATGTTTAATGGTTATTTTCACAGAAAAAAACAACATACATATCCACAAAAGGCTACTATTCTGGGGCAGGACAGAAAAATGCAATAAGGATAAAGGAAAGTTCATGCTCCTTGTTTGATTTATTGTATGACATCAATGCACAAACTGTATTTCTCTTTATTACTGTCAATTGTGATCAGTTGGAGTGCACTTGCCTTCCTTGATTGCCCTCAGAATAGCCTCATCATAGCCCCCAGAGTCAAACACATTAAGTAGAAGCCTCTCTTGATTGTGTGGAAGATGCTGCTCCTCTTCACAGCATGCTGCAGTACTTAGGTCATCAATGAACTGAAGCTTGACACATGCTGCGTTGAGGTTCATGGTTCCTCTATGATCTCTGATTAGAGAGTTCTGCAGTCTGTACAGCTTCCTGAACATTGCACTCAAATCACTTGAGTTACAGTAACCCTTTTGGGGAAAAACAAACAAACCCCCCAAAAAACTTACTGTAGTCAACACATTCTTGCCAACTTTTCACTTGAAAGCCAATGTCAGTGAAGGTGCCTGCAACCTCCTTAGCGTCTGAGGGGTCCTTGGACCCGGTGGGAAGGGTAAACAAAAGCTATCTTCAAAAATGCGGGAAAAGAAAGAACAGGGTATGAACAGTCTTGGTTGGCCACCGAAGGTTGCCAGAGAACAACAGTCAATAATTTATATGCAATGGGCAGTGGGGGAAATGTAACTTCTTCAGAGATCTCATATTTGTGTGAGTCATCACTGATGTGAGTCATGGTCTGCAGGTTTTTTGCTTGTATTTGGTGTGAGGAAGACTGAACCGGCTAGACAAGTCATGTGGAAACAAAGAAAAACAGAACAGGGAATTGTCCATAATGTGACATTTGGTCATTAAGGTTGAAACCACAGCCTCACTTTCACCACGTTATACATTACCAGTTGTGAGAATCCATCAATGTGAGAATCAGACCAGGGCTGTTAATTTTTGGGGCAGTTTCTCTAAATATTGAGGCATCCTGCCACCTGCACAAAGAACAGAGGTACCAAGTAAGCTTTCCAGAAGTTACTTTTAGATAAGCTTCATTCTGCTCAGTTGGATGGCACTTGTGGCCCCTGCGCTTTTTTGACGTGGAACTGGCAACACAGATGGGCTATTTGTCATCCATAAAGGAGTTTTTGAGTTTTCAGCAGATGTTCTGGTTGTTAATTGTTTCACTTTCCTCCTGGAATGACTCACAGAGATTTTTTTTAGGCTTGGCTCAACCTTGGTCCATCAGTGAAGCGTTAACTTTATTTGACATTTAATGCAAGCTGTCATAAACAAACTATAAACTTATTAGAGGCCTATCATATACGATTCCCGCAATGTAATCACATTAGAAAATCTGTGAATCGCAATGCATTATTCATGTTTTATAATAAATTTTGATTGTGCTGTGACTGTTATGGAATTGACATTGTGGAGTTACCCTTCAAAGTATTATGAGAGTTTTACAGTGTGTTATATAAATTACACCCTTAATCACTCTTAATCACACTTTTACTGCCACATAACGCTTTACAAGAAACATGTCAAGTAACTGTTTACCCAGCATCCTTTGCTATACCCAGACCACCTTACATCATCTCTGTTATCCCAGCTATGCTGTAGGCAGAAACTGACAGATACTGTGACTGCGCTGGAGGACCACTGATGTGTCTCAGTGTGTCAGTTAGATATGTGAACATTTTTTTCATTCCAACACGCAGAATTGGTACAATTTTCTCAAAATGCCAGAGCTGAACTTTGACCATTAGTGTCTTATTGGGCAGAACCTCACATCCTTTCCAAATGTTCCTCCAGATGTCATCCTGCTTTATTTTAATTGCAGGAAACTGTCAGAAAGAAAGAAAAAAAATCACTAGTAAAATGACCGTGTTACAGCTCTTTTCTGAACACCTTTGACCATGAAATGAAACCGGCAGACATGTTTCCCTGATGTTGTAAATATGCAGCACCACTAGATGTCACAATGTACCCAATTATGGCGTCCTCAAGCAATTGTGAGTTTAGCCACATAAGATATTGAACTTATGCTGCAAAACCCAAGGGGATTGTCAAGTGTCCTTTATGCTTTAAATCAAAATGACTGAAGGTAAACAGACAAATATCAGGAGATATAGAAAATAATCTGTCTCATCTGCCCATGATACAGCCTTTGAAAATGCCAGTGTTACTTTTGGATAAAGCAGTTAAGCACCCTCATTTACTTGGATGTGACTGTCTGCAGCCTCTCCTACCCTGTAAATTGGTTGTCAGTCAGTGCGACCCGGGCTAATGGTGATTCATTATTGCTCACACCCTGTTAGTGTTCACGGAGCCTCATTGGGGCTGGAGGGGAGGCCTGTCAATCTCTCAGGACCTAATGAGCACCGGCAGGCGAACACGCAGCAGAAACAATCCCAGTCAGACCTGTCTCACTGACTGATACCTTACGCAGGGCATCAGGGCCGGTCTGACATCACTCTGGCAGAGCTGTGAGGGCCAAGTGGCGCAAGTCGCAATGTCTCACCTGCATATACATGCGGTTGGAGCTGCTTCTTCAGCATTTAGGAAGGGAATATTGACGACTGAATTAAAAAGCTCGTTAAAGAAACTGTGATCACGAAGCATAACGGTGTCATATTTATTTTACCCTCATATAAACCTATTTGCAAACATATGACAAAAAGTCAATATTCTATTACTCTGCTGTGCTGTACAGTTATGCTGGACAGTAACTAGTGAACAGAGGGCCATTAGTTATGGCAAATGAAGGAGGAGGGGTAGGAGGGAGGTGAAGAGAGAGAGAGGGAGGAACAGGTTTTATTATTGCATGCTCTGAAGGTGTTAGATCTCCCCAGAGTTCCCTCTTCACATCACCGTTGGCTGTGTGCTCAATCACTGCCTCTCCAGCGTTGCAAAAATTCTGTCAGGTCCCATGTCATTAAAGCGCCATCCAGAGCGGCGTATCAGGTTGCACTCAAGGTATTTTGCATTTCTGCTGCGTCATGCCCCGGCGTGCCTGGAGAAAAAAAAGCAGAGATCAACGTGCATTGCGGGGACGGAGGTGCGCCACAGTATTCCCACCGCGCTCTGTTCTCTGTCTGTAACCGCACCTGTGTGAAGTAATACTGGGAAAGGTGATAAAATTAAATATCCCTGAATATTGCATTTACTGCAGTGAAAAGATTATAATAAGTAGATAGCAGCTGAGCCCATGTCTAAGGTGGAGAAAGTCTTATAAGATTAATCTCCATGTTGAGTCATAACTGTAATTGCCACTCTGATGAGGGAAAAGGAGCGGGACAAGGGCACCAGGACTGAATTACACTTCATGCCATATCAATATTTAATCTTTTCAGAGTAAAATAGTTGTGACGCGTCGACAAATCATTTTCATGCTCTTCACATCGTGACTCATGAGCGTCGAGATCCTCCGCCGTCAAAGGGAAATAGCACATCCATTTCATCAGAGGATGCTTTCATTTCAGCTCTTTCACACATGAATTGAGGCCTCCATATAAATTGGATTAAATGCACAATTTCACCAAGGCCTGCAAGGGGCTGTCACCAAAGACCGGTTACCTTTTTTGAGTCACGTATTGATTTTTTCCCCACCGGTAATGGTTGAGGAACTTTTGACAACGATCTCTTGCAGACATACCATGAAGCCCAATGGTGTCAAATAAATAAATAAATAAATAAAAGATATTCTGAGAATTTCAAGGATTTTCCCATAGAGGTGTGTGGGAGAGGTAGACTGAAATGCATGCATGTTGCACACACGCCCACACGTGAAGCCTGCACCTAACCACTCATGCATGCTCACAAACACACGTGTACCGAACTGGAGTTGAAGTCGACGTTATTGGAGTGGCAAAGCCTGGAGCTCAGAAACCTCCTTGAGTCTCTGGAAGGTCGCCAGGCCCTCCAGATTCACACAAATACCAGAGTTATCACCACTGCTCCCCTTCTCTCTCTCTCTCTCACTCCGCACCTCACACACACACACAAGCTCCCATGCACGCACACACACAGTCACCCAACCCCAGTCACGCACCCATTGGAGTTTAAAGAAGTGACATCAATTCAATAAGCCAGGCCTGACAGGGACAGCGCAATACACCACAACACAGCTGCTCTCTCCCTCTCTCTTTGCTAACCCATTTCCCTTCCCCAGCTTCCCCTCCTCTCTAAACTCCAGCTCAGCAACGGAGAGTGATGACAATTTTGTTTTAGCCAGATGAATGCGCTGTCTGTGATGACCCAAATCTTTATTAGGTTTTTTTCCCCCCTCTCTCTCTATGCTATCAAAATGGTATAGAGAGTCAGGAAATAGTCCCGGTGTCAGGGAATTGCTCACAATCATTTTCTGCCGGAATTGAGTTAGGTGTTCCTTTTTTTTTTTTCCTTATCTTCTCAGCATTTCATGTCATCTTGAAGTGGGGAATGGGGATATTAATAGAATTGTTCCCTTTCTGCAGGCGTCATAATTCTGTCTTTTTCCACACACACACACACACACACACAAGACTTGTGCATTATTGCAAGGCCTGATTCAGACCAAATGCTCTGGCTGCACACTGCAAAAAATCTCCAGTTTAACAAGTTGTTTAGTCCCATATTCAGTGTTAAAATCTGCCAGTTGGATGAAATAATCCCACCTGTTTCCGTTGTTGTTTGAGGACTTTTTCTTGGAACAAGTATAAATTTGTTGAGGCAGAATGAGGCAGATCCGTCCACTGGTATCAAGAAAATGATGCCTGATTTAAGAAAATTGGAAGTAAGTGGCATTATCTCAACCCACTAGCAGATTGTTTTCCTTGTTTTAGGAAAAACAAGTTTTCAACACCAAATGTTGGGCTAAATGTCTTGTTGAGGTGGAGATTTTTAACTAATTAATTAATTTTTGCAGTGTAGATGAGGTGAGCTGGATCTCTGTTGCCACACTGGGGTCGCGCGCCGACTTCCTCCACGCGGGTCATTTAGCCTCTGGTGGAGACAGGTCAGGCGAGGGCCCGCTTGTCACCATCGATGTGTCAAATCCACTGTGGCATAACATGATAGGCTGTGGGGGCAAAGCCTGGGATCTCAAAAGAGACGATCGAGAGGCGAAGTGACCTTATTGAAAGCCCGGCCCGCTGAGCGCGTTGACCAAATGCGATTATACTCATCACCTGCATCATCACAAACCTAATATCAGAGTCCACTTTCTGAGAGCCTGTCCATGGTGTTGCTGTCCAGGAATAAACTGGCCTGCAGCTCCCCTTCATTTCATCGACTGAAGGGACGCCCGGGCCTCTTTAGGGCTCAGATGGATGTGCTTGCTCCTCCAGTATGACACCCAAAGGGCCTCGGTCACGTGATAGGGAACATTATGAGCTGTTCTGGGAGACAAATACCCTCCCTGCATTGGCTGTGTGGTGGGGCATATATAAGATGGCTGTATGGGGCTGCACAATCCCCCATTGACCCTTACAAGTCCTCTGTGCGTGTAGCAACTCGTGCATGTGCATGTGCGCGTTCGTGGGCGTGCATCTGTGTGTATTAGGGGAGATAAAGGCGAGAGGCAGCACATAAAGGAGTGTGTGATGCACATAATTCGTTTGATAAATGACCTGATAGCCGTGACCTGGACAAAACAGTGGTTGAATACAGATCCCGCTTGAAAGATACACCAGGACCGCTCAGTTTATCTTATCTTCTTATTTAGTTTAGCTTATCTATCTTTTCTTGTGTTGAAGTGTCCATTTTCGAGGCTGTGTGTCTGGGGTGATAAATCAAGTGCACCTCTGCTACTTCAAATATTGCCCTGTTTTGCCTGATTGTATTTATTGGCGGCTCCAGCTGCGAATGAAATTGTGAATATAAGGAGCATTCAGACTCAACTGATGCAAAACATGGAATGAGCATGACATTTGATGGCTGAAACTACATGAGCCTCATCATCAGGGCAAAGATGAAGACCCTTTGGACTCAAATGTCAAAACATCATGGGAAAAAGCATGAAATTTGATGGCTGAGTCTACATGGGTCTCATCATCAGGCTGCATATGAGGACCCTTTGGATTCAAATGACAAAACATTGTTGAAAAAGCCTGAAATTTGATGGTTGAATCTGCTTGTCTGTGCAGAAATGTGTGTATTTTAATTTTCTCCGTTGACTCTAAACAGTCCTCACTTAAACATTGGCAGTTTGGACTAATGCCGCTTTAATTAACATTCCCAAGAGAGGCTTCATCCATGTGTGACCTCAGTCAGTAGGTGGTGTGACACTAGTAATACTTTAAGATTATATTACTATTTTTCTATCTTAGCCGTGGGGTGGATTTGATTTTTTTATAAATCCCCATTGGCAGAAAAAGGATTGGAGCTGCCGTCTGACTTAAAGGTGTCAAAGCGACCGCGAATGCAATAATCCTTTAATCTGGGCAGTCAGCACCATTGCAAAGGTCCCTGCTGCAGTATAGGCAGGCTCAACACACACACACACACACACATCATGCGGCCATCATCGATGCCACAGCGAGCACCTGCACCACTGCCCACATCTCTGCTGTCATCACCACCCACCCTGCATTGCTCCACTTTATTCCCAGCAACCTTTTGTCCCTTGGTGAAATCACCTGGCCACTGTGATAGCTCAATGTTTTCGCCTTGTAGGGGAGCTTGCCTGTGGGACTCTGGCACCGCTCACCTTTTCCTTCCCTTCCAATACCATTGTGTTTCCTTCATTTTAAATTCTTCGCGTTTGTTTTAGCCTGCATGGGGCCCCGGATGAGTCAGGCTTACCGCGTCAGACTGTGTCAGGTAAGCTGTCGGTATTATACAAGTATAATACATTCACTTTCACTTGTTTGGTGTTTGCACTTGCCATTTTGCCCCATAGAACCACCCATGTGGTAAACCAAAAGAAGCAAAAATATTTTGGGATGTAGTATTTGACCCAGGTACTGTTTGCATCAGGGTTGCAACATTCGAGGAATATACAGTAAGTGGGTATACACTGACACACTGTCTGGTCATGGCCTGTCAAATAGGGCTGAATTATTTGAATGTGTGGGAGCATGTTGTTTGTTTCAGCGGCTGGGTAGAAATGAGGACCCATTCCTCCCAGTAAGCAGCCTGTTTCCTCCTACTCCCTTATGTATGGGGTTTGAGAAGAGGATTTAGAGGGCTGGGAAGAGAGACACAGACATGTTGCTGGGATACCAGTGAGCTGAATGCATTGATTGTGTCTTGCACTTAAAGATGTACACTGAATTGGATTATGGCGGCTGTTTGTACCTTATTAGTCTGACATTTCT
>OMLF01002742.1:1696-12110 GCA_900302615.1 Holocentrus rufus | reverse complement strand
CTGTGTGATAGAGATGGATGTTCCTCCTGTGGCGAACAGACTCAGTCCCACACACACACACACACACACACACATACACATATACAGAGGGCCACACTCAGAAAATATTAGGTGCTGAGGGGTTTTATGACTGTTTGCATGCATGTCTACATTGTAGTGAGCAAGAGCACGTAACACATTGTGTGTGTGTGTGTGTGTGTGTGTGTGTGTGTGTGTGTCCTTTTTCAAATCAACATTCCCAATAAAGCTGTGTCAAATGTATTCTGGACATGTACGGTGTACGCCAACAAAACTGGAACATATTTCAATTCACCTGACAGGGCATTGCAAATAACCATAGCCATAATCTTGTTAAAATACCTATTACATTTGCTTGGATTTCCAACAACTGGTCGAGAAACATTTTCTTCCTTTTGGACATATTTTGCAATTATGCATTTTGGCTGGATGTAATCCCAAAGAGAGAAAAATTATCAGCAGTGTGTCAGTTTGAGTGTGTGTTTGCACAGATTGGTTGCTGCAGGGCTACGAGTGTTTGAGGCTGCAAATGAGAGGGTGACACTCAGGACTGGGGTTCAATTTCAGCCACAGTTACCACTACACACACACACACACACACACACACACACACAAGAAGGTACACTCATGCAAACTCCCTGGATGGTATAATACAACAGTTTTCAAAGTGAGAGGGATCACCCGCAAATAAGTTTTAATTTTAGTAGTACTTTATACAACGGAAGATTGTATAAGATTGTCCATTCCGGCAGTTGCAGTAGCGGAGCAGGTGGTGGGGCAGAGGGGTCTTCTGACCCTGGGCCCACTGCAATAGGGGCCAAGTGGGAAGCATCCAGGTAGAGGGCTTTTTTAAAGATTTAATTCTTTTTAATTTTAGTGCAACATTTACAAAATTCAAACACAAAGACTTGTGACCTTCTGACATAATATTAACAATATCCCCACTAGTTACATATTTACAATCATGATTTTTAGGCTAGGTCGCTGATATAGGCTCGTGCTCATATTCCCCCTTTGTAGGGGCCCCCTGCTTTTGGAAGGGGAGGGAGAGGACTTCTGCCTTTGCAATCATTTGCAGCCAGAAATTTTAACAATCTGAACATGAGATTCAAAATTTCTTCTGTTTTACCCCATTTTTACATGAAACTGTACATTTATATATGTGTACAGTATATGTAAATGTTCATGCATTTCAAAGCAAAATTAAAATAAATTCTCAGGGTTTTTTTTTTCTGATACAAAGTCAAGACTGATGAAGCTGTAAAAATAACAGACAGTCTTCACCGGTAACTGTTCTTCAAATGACACTGATACTTGCTCTTGACCCACGGACTAGTCTCACACTTACAAATCAACAACCTTGCTTGTTTGGATTGTTTTGCTATACAAAATGCATTGCAGGTTTAACTAAAGGTTTGAAAAAGGATTGCCAGCAGAATTGAGTGCTTGCTATCCTCAGAACTGAATTTCTTTTTGTTTGACATGGCATTGGCGATTTTGCGTTTGCTGGTAATGTGTTACTGTTTTACCTACAACAATTGGCTAGACTTGACTGCACATTATTGGTTGATTGTTTTGGTTTCATGATCTAAGCAACTGTTTTTTTTTGGATTGCCCAATGAACCTTTTGAAAATTTCACACTTTGCTTTGCCATTATTAATTAGATCTGAGCCATTCATTTCAGTTTATCCATATTTAGCCTGCTGTTATCAACAACAATAAAAGACATAAAAATTCCATATAACTTATGCCAACAACTAAACTCTCCTTGTATGATGGTCCATGTGTCCTTTGCCGAAGGACATAATCTTTATATCCTTGGCCTAATCCCAATCCATTTGGAGATTTTTAGTTTGAGAAAGTCTGAGAATTCCTGTAATAATAATAACTTTATTTATATAGCACTTTTCTTAACAAGGTTACAAAGTGCTTCACAAAAGAAATAAAACAAATCAATCCATCTGTCCAGTAATCTATTATCTGCTGCGTATACAGGGATCACATTGCGCCCAAACATCCTTTACGACAACCACGTCCACCAGCTCCTCCTGGGACCTGCGGAGAGGTTCCCAGGCCAGCTGGGACATGTAGTTCCCCAAGGGTGTTCTGGGGCTGCCCCAGGGTCTCCTTCCAGTTGGACATGCCTGGAACATCTCCACAGGGAGGGGCACAGGAGGTGTCCTAATTAGATGCCCGAATTACCTCAGTTGGCTCCCTTCAATGCAGAGGAGCAGTGGCCCTGCTCTATCCCGCAAAGGAAGTTCATTTCAGAAGCCTATTATTTACAATCTTTAATTCTAACCCTGACTCTGGACACACAAGAGGTAAGTTGTAATTTCATCTAGTTTATCATTTGGTGTACTTGTGTGCTTGTATGTACATACATGTTGGGATGTATTCACATATGGACGACAGAATGTATAGAGCATTCAGCACCAGTACCTACTGTGACAGTACTACGGCTTATTATCTTGAGCTGTTTGTATTTGTTAGTAGGCTAGCTAGTTGCTAATTGAATGGGGCATTGAAGGCCAAACCAAGTCAAACACATGCTAACTGAAAACAGCATTACTCCAGTTCAAATTGAAAAGCTCCAACAAAAGTCGGATTCTGGGAGCTGGGAGAAGGAAAGTGTGTCAGATGGAAGGATACCTTCGGAATGCAACGGCTCCTGGTGCTGCTAGGCAAGCCCAGCCGTGTTCATGGAAGATAAGCGAACAGTTCGATTTGCTTAACTTCTAAAAAGTTGTGTGAATTGTGTTTCATTATGCTTCTGATTTTAAATAAAGAATATGTAAAAGATTATATTTTTTTTCTCAATCAAGCCATTTGTTAAGAACATACTTAAAAACTATTTCAAGTTGAATATGGCATATAAAACATGCAATTAAAAATATGAATACTCACAATTAACTATTGAAATTCTGAGCTTAATTGTGATGAAAGGAATAATTGTCTGACAGCTCTAGTTTTAGCATTTGTTTCAGGTTCAAACAAGGCAAAAGCAAACATATCCTCCCCACACATCCAGTCATTGTGTGGGCTAGTTATTAATAATGGTCACCCAGTGCTTATATAGTTTAGAGTGCAGTCTTTGTCTATGGATTCAAGTGTATGGTGACATGTTATATCTCAGACACTGTCAAACTCAGGACAGTCAATTTTTGATCTTTAACTATAATGCCTCCATGAGGTCAATCAGTTTTATCAAAATTTGACCTGTGATGTCTTAGCTATCATCGGATGCATCATGTTAGACAGACTGGTGGACAGACTAATTCCAATCCATATCCTCCTATTCAGTGTTCACGAAAATGTGTTCCCCGTGGAAACAACTTAGACAGCCAACAGAGCCGGCTTATTAAATTCAGCAAACACAGACACTAAAGGTCTTTTAGATTTTTTTGAATTTTGCAAAATTCCAAAAGAGCTGAATTGAAAATATCTTCTCAAGTTTCCATTTCTGCTCAGCAGCTAGCTAGCCTTTGACTAATTTGGTTTTGTTGAAGAGAAATTGAATGGTGAGACATCAATCAGCAGCCGTAGCGGGACTTTATTGCAGACAATACACAGTTCAACTGTACATCAAGAGTCCTCCAGATTCCTCACATCCAGGACTTTAATACTTTATTAACGTCCATCATGCACTAGGATGGGCGGAATGGAACAGGCTATGTGACAAACACCATTCTTAATATAGGTAAAGAGCCAGTTTAGAAGAGTGTGTGTGTGTGTGTGTGTGCATGATCCTTGGAACCTCATTTCCTCCTATTCTCCGAAATAACTTCTTTCATAAACATGTTCTAACATTCTGGGTACATGACACTCTCACTTCTTGGAGGTTCTGCCTTGCTTGGGCTGTAAACACCATCATTAATCTTATAACATATTCATGTTAATCTAACATATATAATTATTATTCCACAGTTTCCAGTAGGAGTTATTTACACGTGTGCACAAGGGATACGGAAGTGAGGAAATGACTGGATAGCTGCCTTATTTTGCTGCTCATTTTCAGTGCTTCCAAGTACAGACTGTTAGGCAGAAGCATTTGGAAATTGCAGGAGCCAACATGTCTTGCCTGGGAGACCAATGTAGACACCCAGGTACTTGTAAGTTCGTACTATCTATGTTTACTCTCATGATGTTAACTGGAGCCGGGGGTGACATGTTTTGCCCTATGAAAGTCCGTCACCAGCTCCTTTTCCTTGTACTCAGCCGGAGGCATTTCATGTGGCACCACTCCACAAAGTCCTTTCAGACACCCTCTCAGACACTTCATCCTTCAGTCTTACATACTACGATCTGTTGGTGAGGTAGTCCGCTTGGATCTGTCTTGCATCTCTTTATAGTCTATAGTTTATGTATGAGGGCCCACTAACAGGATCGTTGCTATAGCCACTCATGGTGACGTTTTCCTACTGAATGTGTTTTAAGACGTCGGTTTACATCAAGACTACAAGCAGTTCAAGTCTCAATGCGAGCTAGGCCATGTTGTCAACTGGTTTGACAGATCTGAATCCTGTGAGATCTTATTTGTGTGCGTCCAGACTTGTTGCGCACGTCAGCCTAGGGTGATCAGATAGAAGAAGTTGCATAGACGTTGTATTAAGAAGAATGAAGCCCAAGAGTTGCATAACAGAGATGTGATAAGCAGCTGGGCTTCAGTGTACTAAATGTAACTATGCATAAATGCTCTGGGAGAGGTGTATCAACGATTTTTTACATTTTAAAAAAGTGGGAAAATGGTGTTCATGAACATCAATGTTCCACCACACTCTAAACATCATAGTACTTTCCACTGTTCCGTCAAGTGGAATCCCTTAAGTTTAGAGAAATATTTCCTTATTTTCTTTTGTGAAACTTTGAGTATGGAATTCCTGGGTAAGCAGCTTTTGCATCAGTGCATATGCAGGATAAGTTTTTCAATTTCTTTGTTAAATTATAAAAGCCTTAATATCAAGTAATAGGTTTTAATATGGTCAGAATCTGTGAGCTACCTATGACTTTTCCAGTATGTAAAAAGATATGCAATAGGAAATGTTCTGAGAACAATCTAAAGCTGAGGTGTTTAGGTTCAGTTTTCTGCTGGGCCCTGGCTGTTCAGAATGCAGAATAGTAGCTAAAGTGGAGCAGGGCAGGTGGTCTGTGTTCAGGGCTGACGTGGCATGGGTGAGCAGGAGGACAGAGGCTGAGGACTGGAGGTCCTGGAGACACAGAAATACAAATTAGTCTTGGCAGCCAAGAGAGTTGTTACCACGGAGAAAGGCTAACAATCTGGTGATGAGTGAAGGGCGTGCTGGGCTTCTTATACTGTTGAGCTTGATGAGATGATTGGAGGCAGGTGAGGTGGTAAAGCAGGAGCCACACCCACACCACTAACAGACACAGAGAGACAGACAGGGAAAACAGAAAAAAACAGAATCACAGCCTAACCGTGACAAGAGGTACAATAATGGGCAATGATTCCTTATGACGATGATTCCTAGATCTCCCATTTCATTTCACTGAATCCTCTGAATCTTTGCTCATCATCTCAGTCCTGAAAGTTCAATCGGCACAATAACAAAAGAAAACTAGCACTCAGCTAAACCACAGCATAGGACCACCAACAGCTAATGGTCAAGGTGCCCATAGTATTCACACATGATGCGTCATCAGAGAAAGGTGTTGTACACAGCGGGACCTCTTCTTCCACTGGTTGATAAGCGGGACTCATGTCAAAAAAATGGACAGGTGCATCAGTCCGGGGTCGAAGCAACTGTCGCTGCCATGTATTATGACAGGCATGAATAGTATGAACAGACGCACTGTTTAAAGTGGAAAAAGCTGAATTTACTGCTTGATGCCCTCATGTGAAACATGTTTGTACACATGTAAGCTTGACAAAAAATATTTTTTAATTAGAATCTGTAACAGTACAATAAAAACTATAACATATAACCAGGTTAATGATGATTGATATATAATATTGAAATAAATAAAATAAAACAAAATGAAATAAAATAAAATAAAATAAAATAAAAGCAGTACTAATAAGCCATAATTTATTGATAACAAATACCCCGTTAAAATGTGTTAAAGGGGTAAAATGGACCACAGAGCAGCAATAGTAGACACAGGAGGAGAAAAATAAACGTAAACAATGGAGAGTATGACAGTAAGATGAGGAGAGTTCAGGGGGAAAAAAGGAAAAATGATACTGAGAATTAAACCAGGAATGTATAGTTGAACACAGAGCCATCCATTTCTGAGCAGAGCAACAACATGGTTGTTATCAGCTACATGTACATAACTGTAATTTTAATGTGGTAATTTTAATACAAATGAGAAACTGACATGCTTGTTCAGTGTTTGTGCTAAGTCCAGACCTGACTAGGTAATGACTATAAAAACTGAAAACATCAAAGCATTCAGTGCTATATGCATCATTACAAAATGTGTTGACTTCATGCAAACTTCAATCTGAGGTATTTAGACTTATCATGAGGAGTGTTATCTTGGAGAGCAGTTAGCAGTCAGTCCTCCAATATATGCTCTCAGGAAAACCACATGGATTAACACCCTCCATGTACTGACCAAAATGCTTCCTCCTGGTGCTCAGCTGGAAGTTCTTAATAAGGGTAACATCTGCATTACGCAAGCCTCGGGTGCCCACCTTTGCTTAAGAAACAGTTGTTGGTTGGTGCAATGTGTGAAAGCCATGGTCATCCAAGCTGTCTCTGAATTTGTCCATTTTGTCCATCAGATGGAGGTTAAGGAGAAGGGGGAGGGGCAAAGACACCATCCCAAGGCCACTTCCACCTATCACTGGTCAGTGCGTTCTGCTGTCTTGACTGGATATGTTATCTGTTGTATGACTTACTGCCTATCTGTTACTGACTGTCTGTAAGCAACTGACTTTGTTATTAACTTTCCTCTCTTTCTGTCTCTCGTAAACTCCACTGCTGCATCCTCATCCCTTCTGTGTGTCTGATTAGACTAATTGTGTGTAATTAGGTTTGTGTATGTGGGCTTACGTTCTCAGGAATATTTAAGTTTTAAGTTGTTCACATTTGCCTCACATGTCCTTGTGTTTCCTTACTGTTATTAGGAACTGTCCTGTACTGTGTACATAAATGGACATTTTTTGTTCACATGCTCATGTGCGTGGGCACATGGGCCCGGTTTCTTGTGTCTATACATGTGGATAGACACTACACTATAAACATATGTATACAATGTGATGTGACAACCTAACAGTTTCAGCCCATTTTTCATGTTCCAGCATTATCTCCAGGTCTCCCTCAGTGCAGAAGGTCCAGAAGAGCAGCCAGCCAGGATCCCAGCATTGAACCTTTAACCCACAGGAACAGTTCATACATGCTGATCTGCCACAGGTTGAGTGACTCAGCAAGCGTAATCTTAAAACGCATTGTCCTGGAGTGAGCCTTACTCCTCTTATGCCTGTCAGAGGAGTGAGAGAGGAGAGAAAAGCAAACAAAAAGGAATGGTGTCAGATATGATTCACAAATGGTTTTCATCAAGTTTTCTTTCATTTGCTCTTAAGGTTCTTTTACCATATACATTTCATAAAGCTGCTGTATTATTAAAAGTAATCATATTCAATTATACAATGAGGCCATAATTTCATGAAAAAATTAGGCAACAATATGTCATCAGTGCATGGTCATTTATTAAATAATTAACAAATCTTTCCTAATTTTGGAAAAACTGATTTTCTGGAAGAGGTTCCAACAAGGCATTGATGAAAACTGTACCAAAACATGGCAACATGCTATTTACAATGAATACTATCCACAATGAATTATGCAATCACTTTTTGGGCTAATCAGTGACTAATATATCACCTTGTTTGAGCTGTAACTGTATTGCCCCCTTAGGGCAAGTAAAAGTGCAGTGATGAGATACAGCGTTTCTCCAAATTTTGTCCAAATGTGACCAGCAGCATGTGAGCTATCATACATGGTAGACAAATGAACAAACAAAGTGAGAATTCAACATTGTGGCCTTCATCATTGGTGCCAAATGCAAGGCTGCATTCAAGTTCCACTCCCAAAATGCTCGTGTGGCAACATGTGGCAAAACATGGGTAAGTGTCCAATTCCCCTTAGATGTGGATAGGAGTCACCTTATTTTTACAATTTTATTCTGGTGTTGGTATGTCCACTGATGGAATATCTTGGAAAAGCTGGATGGAAAAGTTAAATCAAATTTCTTTGTTCTGGAAGTCTGCTAATGTATCACCCTTACTAAAAGGAGGAGACACGATTCTTATGAATAGTAACAGCCCAATTGTGAAGGTTTATGCCTTAGCCAAAGTACTTAAGACACCAGCTAGATAACAAATCAAAGACTATTTCTCTCACAGCATTTTTTCTCAAAACCATACTGGCTTCAGAAAAAAACAGCGCAACAGTAGCAAGGAAAGTCACTAATGACATAATTGAAACCCTAGATAAGAAGCACCATTGTGTCGCTCTCTGTTTATTGACCTTTCCAAGGCCTATGATGCTGCTGATCATAGCATTCTTCTACATCAATTAGGTCAAATTGGTTTAACTGTCCATACTGTTGGTTGGTTTGCAAACTACCTAAAAACAACTCTGGCCATGAAAGAATTCCTCAAGGGAGTCCCCCAGGGTTCTATTCATGGCCCCCTTTTCTTTAGTATTTACATAAACTGCCTCAATCAGGATGTGCCAGATGCTACTTTCCATTTTTACACTGACGACTTGTGTTTCTTCACTTAGTAAGTCTACTGAAAGTATGTAGCATGCTTTTAACTGGTTACAGTCATTTTTTAGCTGAAACTTGAGTCTAAATACTGAGAAAACCAAACTTATGGCCTTCTCAAATAGTGAAAACACCTGCCAAAGCCTAGCATTACTTCTCTTCCAGGCATATATATTTTAACTGTAAGTTCCAACAAATATTTGGGCTTCGTACTTGATAAGAAACTCTCTTTTAAGCAATATATACAACTTGTCAAAAAGCTGAAACTGAAGCTAGTTTTTTACTTTAGAAACAAGTTCTGCTTTTCTTTTTATGTCAGGTGTAGATTGGTGGAAGACATTTTTCTGCCAACTCTGTATCATGGTGATATACATGAATGCTCCTGCTAATTGTCTTCACGTGACTGATACTGTGTATCATGGTGCTCTGCGGTTCATTACCAATTGTGGAAGACTAACTCATCATTGCTTATTATACTAAATGGTTGGCTGGCCTTCTCTATCTTTGCGCTGACCTTTTGGGAATTCTGTCTAGCTATCTTTCCAGTTATATGTCACAGAAATGTGGTTCATACCAGTTATGATCTCAAGACATGATACTAATGACTGTTCCTTATGTCAGCACTGTGTTGGGCAAAAAAGCTTTTAAAATCGTGGCATCCTCTACCTGAAACAGCCTACAGAGGGAACAGCTAACAGACTTGATCTCAAATCTCCTGCAGGGAATTAGGTGCTATTTGTGTCTGTAATTGTTTTTGAACATACTCTATGTTGTTACTACTGGTCTTATGATTTTATGTATTTTTGATGTGTTTGATGTAACGGAATAACTGTGGAACAGGGCATTGCTGAAAAAGAGTTTACGTGCTCAGTCAACCCCATTATAAATACAGATTAAATTAAAAAACAAAAACTATCTTTCTTTCTATATGTGCACATATATTAAAAGTAGCCTTTCAGAGTAGCCATTTGGAGTAGGATTCACAAATGAAAACGAGAGAGAATTGCTACAAATCTGGGAAAGACACAATTTTGTTGCCGATAGTATGAATTCTAGATGTTCATCTTAAGTGAAATAAGGCTGCTAGCAGTGAGAGCAGCTGTGAGTACAGTAGATTGAAGGTGAAGATGGGGGCTGGGGGAGTAGGAGGCTCCCCAGTATCTCCCTGTGCTCAGGTATTACATTACTATTGGTGACACAGTTGGTTAATATTTTATAAGGTCTGCTTACTCAGACAAGCTCTACCACTGTCATACAGCACAAACCATTCACTCTGCCAAGGAACGAGCAGTACTTAAGTGTGTATGTGTGTGTGTCCGTGTGCCGAGTCCTGTCCTCCCTCCATCAGCAGAGAGCTGAAGTGACAGCCAAGATTCCTCCTCTCCCAACCAATTACACAGCAGAGGGAGCCAGCTGCTCACACTCACACACTCAAGCACGCATGCATGCATGTACACACACACACACACACACACACACACACACACACACACACACACACTCCAGAACATTTTGCCGGACCAGAGTATTGTACAATAATAAAACAGTCTGCATGTTGGCTTATTGTATGATTCTTATTGTATGTTACAATGCTCTCAGAAAGTATTCCATCCTTTTATTATTTTGTTTATTTTTTTGCATTTTCTGTTGTTATGGCTT
>OMLF01002741.1:3917-14445 GCA_900302615.1 Holocentrus rufus | reverse complement strand
TGTTTGTCCTCTGGAAGTCCATGCCAAGAGCAACATGCGTGAAGCAGAAACGAGCAGTGGGACGCTCCTCTACCGCCTGTTCCCCCAGACAGGATGACCTGATGGGAAATATTACTCCTCACCTGCTCTCCTCTTACATTACCCTTCTCTTTTAATCATTAACCCTACTTACGGATGCTCCTTGTGCTTTGTTTTGATCAAATGACCCCCTTAGTGCAGCTAGGAAAAATAAGAATCGCTTTCATTGAGCAAAAAAAAAAACAAATATGTCTGCTTTCTTAAAACGAATTTCCTGTCAAAGAACTAATCTTTATTCTTGCATCCTCTTTTTTCTGTTTGAATAATTATCATCCACATCATTAGAAAATTCCTGTGCTGTATCTAAATGAGCAGGTTGCCTTTCAGGCCGGACATCACAGGTGCTCTCTTGGTTTCATGTCTCAGGAGAGGGAAATCTTTGAGGATACTGACTATTAACCCATGCTCTAATCATCTAGTCAGGGGGGGATATGAAAACCGCAAGGAGAATGAATTAATACAACCCGCCAAGGAATACATGAAGAAAGCAGCGAGTGTCCATTTGCAAGGCTTAGGTACAACTGTCATAGTTTCCCTCATCACAGCGCAGCCCCTTCATCTCCCCTTGATGGTGTCATGGAAGTGAGAGGCGTGAAAGCACAGTGACACTCCACGAGCCCGTTCCACTCGCAGCCGCTAATTCATCATGACAAATGTGCTCAGATGATCTGGCCCAGCAGCACTAATGGGGAGAGGAGAGAGCGCTCTTCATTTGCACAAGACCCACTCCAATTAATCCATCCAGCTTTACTCTGGGCTAATTGGAGCGGGGCCCTGCCTGTGCACTGGTAATATACCCGACACAGTTTAACAGCTCCTGTTCTCAAAGATCGTACTTTTGTGTGTTTTTGTATAAACTATGCCAGTGGGGCATTTGAAGTTGTAAAATCTGTCCCTCCGATTCCTAACAAAAGGCCCCTCACAAACATGTGTTCATTATGAGCAATTAAGTGCTCATATTGCCACGTTATCATATTTTACACTTTTCCTTTCCCTTCCCTCGGTTTTTGGGTGAAGATTTGACGCCTGTGGATGCTTTTCCAATCGCATTATCAACAAGTTTAAAAGTGCATATAACCATGTAACAGAATATCTCGATTTTGCATTTGTTTTAGCGATCTGAGTGCCAAATGCAAAATGTATTAATAGCAAAATGAATGGATAAATAAATAAATAAAACTTAGCAGCCAACTGTCAAATGCTAAAAGCAGCATCATCGCTAGCTTAAAAGACTGGCTGAATCCTTTTGAAGCGCTCTCACATCATATGTTGTGGGTTGTTTTGACTACAGCGGTGTGTGTGTATGTGTGTGTGTGTGTGTGTGTGTGTGCGCATGCATGTTTGTGTGTTCATGCGTGTGTGTGTGTGTATGCGTGCCTTGAGACAACACATTCCTTTGGCTTGCAGTGAAGCCTTTGGCACAAGTAGGACGTTCTTTGTCTAAAGTTAGAAGTGGTCTGGCTGTTAATTAATCCACCATAAATTGATTTTGATCTCTCCAGAGATGCAGAAATGTATGAGTAATGCTTCCAATATACACTTGATAGTCCAGAGTCTTCCGAGAAAGGAGGGACTGACCCAGTGTTCAGTTTGTTTTATGGTTCATTGTCAGAGCATATCAATAACAGTTGAGTCTTGAAATTATATTGCAAAGGCTTACTTCATATTTGCATTTTAGAAGTTCATCTGTGTGCTGTATAAAATCAAGAACAATTGTTCGCCTGTCAATTCAGCTTTATCTTGAAAAAAAACAAAGGTTTTCCTCCTTGCCATACACTGCTGCTTGGGTAATGCTGCCTCCTGTGTCTGCAGACGTATTTTTCTAAAGGTGTGTGTGGCACATCTGTGCAGCTATTGTTTATTCATGGAGTAAACCCTTTGAAATGTGTTAAGATACTTCCCACTCATTATAAAAATCCTGCCACCCATGGATTAGGACTTTGATGTCACCAATCCTGCTTCAAAGGCTTCTTTCACTGCTATTAATCACAGTTTAGCCTCTGAAGATATAGCCAGAGAAAACATTTGGACATCTTGTGCAGAAACTTTGAAATGTTCAGACTGTCTTGCATATGCTATGCTCATATCCTTTCCGCTGTGTGTGGGGCTGTAGGACTGCTGTGCACGCAGCTGCACTCCTGAGTCCATGGGATTCAGCTCAGATTTAGGCTCCTTCTGAACTGTCTTTTCTACTGTGGCAGAATATGAACATTGTAGAGAACATGGTTCTGTAGTTCCCATTACTTGCCTTTTATCTTGTGTGCTGAAAAAAGTAGAATATCTGCCCAAAAGTATATTGTGCCTCCAAGTTTGACGACTTACTCTCAATAAACATTTCACCTAAATACTGTTTTCCCTTTATGGGCGTTACATAGTTTGATTTTCTGCTTTGAACAGGAAATCTGGCAACTTCAAGGGCAAGAGTCACTGCTGCATCGCGATCCCTGCCACCGCAGCTCAGCTCAGGACGCAACAAGGTGGGGCTCTTGCATCTTTAGCACAAATCATGGCATCCAAGAGCATAATGCTTTTTATTTGTTGCTCACAGGCATCACACCATAAGCAACGCAGTAAAAAGCCTGTGCTGTGAAGCATAGCCACCTTAATTGACTACGCTGCTATCTTTGCTCTCTTGCTTGTGGTGATACAGCATTGCCATCTGGCAGTTGGTGTCTATTGCATAGTAGTTTTGAAAGTTTTTTACTAACATTGTTATCCTCCATTGTTGTGCACACTGAAGCAGTGCAATATGAAAGGCCTTTTTTGTGGGTTCCCCAGACTCATAGAATCAGCTTCTACATAAAACTGCAGAAAGATTTTCCATAAGAGGCCACAATGTTTGTATGATAAATATAATGTACAAGAAAATATTCTTCACTAGTCAAACTTAAATGGACTTAATAAAGAAGACATTCCCAAGCTGCCCCTACATTATAGTGTTCATTGATCACTTTCAATGCCACTGAGGTTCTTTATATATAGCTTGGTTGACTGCCTCTTTATGGCATGGCACACAATAATGTGTGTTTTAGCAGCATCACTTCGCCAAAAACCTTTCTCACTTGTGGACACAGAGTCGAACAACATCATTTGTATTTTCCTGACTGTGTCTATTTTGCCTCATTTAAGGGGAGGCATGTGGTTAAATCATAATGTGCTTAAAGATGCAATTTCCTGCAAAATTCAAAATGTCTTTGCATGTTGTTGAAAATGCTTGCATTATGATTTACAGTGTCAAACCCCTTAAAAGTTCATTTCACATGCTTTACTTCTTGTCTGTCAGAAGTCACTTCTTGTCTCTTTTCTCTTCCTTTGTTTCCATGTTTTTCACCAACGTGCTGTACTCAGTCTCCCAAATACCTATTGAAGGTAAGAGTCATAAATTGAAACTAAATATTATTTCAAAATGATAGAGTATGTATATATATATGCTGTCAAAGTCCATATTTCAAACCATAACTGCAATTAAAATTTAAGTTTTAAAGTTTTAGCTATATAAACTTGTAATTGATTGACTTATACTAGATTTGTTTAACTTTGAGTCATGTTCAGGTTTTCTCTTACATCACCACACACTGGCTGGCCTCCCAAAATATTTGTCGAAGTTGTTTTTCTCGCGCAGCCTTGACAATGCAATCTTAATGAAAACAAATGCTTGGAGAAATACTTAATGCGAGCGCAGGCCAGCAAAGGGAACATTTGGAAAACCAGTTGGAAAAACAGTCCCACTTTGTTGAACTTCCCTTCAGCACCTAGACAGTTACTCTTTGAGAAGAAAGGACTTTTTAATGAGAACTCTGCATGATTGATGTAATATGTATGCCATCATGTTCTCAATCAGAGCTGGTGAAAAGTTGACAGAAATTGACGCCCACCAAAAGTTACCAGTACAAACAGATAAAAGCAGCGCGGCCGGTTTGTCTGGCTCTTATTAGAACAGTGGAAGAAAACCTCAGATCGCCGATTGTACTTCTCTATGAACTGCAGACAACAGAGCAAACTGTCAAGGCATCCACTTACTCCATTCTAGTTATTCTGAAAATGTTTGACATACCTTTTCCTCTGTGCTTGGATGAAATAAAGTATTAAGATATGCACTTTGCTATGTCGACTTACCATAAAATATCTATTGCATCATTAATTTTGATGAAGCCATGAACTGAGAGGGCCATTAGAAAGCTTATATTGTGTCCTCGTTAATCCGTCGTCGGAATGACTATCTGGTTGGTGACGGCTAGTCTCATTATTCAGAACGCTCTGCAATTTTCCCATGCCCCACAGCAGTGGAGATCTATTCTCTAGATTGTTAGCTTTAAGTGTTTATGGTGCTATGTTATACGGACGGCACCGTTAGTACAGCTGTGTATTCTCAACTGCCCCATTTGGAGGAAGTAGAAACGCTGTAATAATACCTTTATCTCTACAGAGCTCACCGAGGACATCAGGTTGAAAAGAACAGCGTCTAATTTGAATCTGCTGCATTTACAGTGAGGCTCCCAATGCAGTCAGTGTTGCCGGAGTCTGGCCTGGTTTCTGCATGCAGCACGTTCATATGTGAATGCTTGTGTACAGGTAGACACGATGGAGATGATGCGTCACCCAGAAGAAACCACCAACATGAGGAGACAGACTGTGGCCTCATATTTCCGCGTAGGTGTCTCCACTGATATATCTCTCTGTACAGCTCCTCTGACAACAGCCTTCAAACTGAGTGCTGCAGACCTCATCTCTTGATTTAACAGCCTTCAAACTTCACAAGTCATTAAGTCTCCTGCTCACTCTTAAAGTCTTATTTTTCTTAAGAGTCATTATCTTGAAACAAAGTAAAAAAAAAAAAAAGCACCTGACTCTGCTAGTATCAGGAAAATTAGTTATTTGAAGAAAAAAAATAGATTGTTAGACTCACCAGATTTGAGATTCGAGTTGATTAATTATGTCAGTAGTACGTGTCATATCTGTTATCTGCTGCCACTTTGCCAAAGTATTTATGGATAGAAAACAAGAACAGCAGAACATATATATATACTGTATATGAATGCATCTATCTGTGTATTTATCTGTCCATGGTGCCTCAGACTTCAATTTGATCTGAGTTTTCAGGTTGACTGACAATTTTTAAAAACCTGTAATATTCCTTATTAATGTACTTACACCATTATCAGTGAGTAAAATGATGTGATCACACAATCTTACACTAGAAAATTCTCTTTCATAGCAGACACTCATGCTAGTTAGAGAACCAGGGTTATGTAAATAACCTTTAGTTTTGGACAGTCAAAATCAAACTGAAAACAGACGGGTATTTTTAGAGATTATATAGAAATCAGGCTGAATGAATGCAAAATTGCAGAAGCAGGTTATGACTCATGATGCCCATTTATCCTCTTGGCAGAGCACCATCTTATAAAACGTTTCCAAGTCTCCATTAGAGCTGCTAACTATAAAATATTATTTTTATCACTTGGCTAATGAAGTTTACTTCCCTAAACAACCCTCCTATGATGCAGATCTGTAGCATGAATCCTAAAGACTCATTTTTAGATTTGATATTTGCCTTCCATTGCCCAACTATTTCTTGTATTGGCTACAGGCTATCCTGTAGAAGCAGTATCAGACTACAGACTATGGAGTCCATTTTCATCAATAAAATAAGAAACACTGTCTCCACACTGCGCTCCAAAAAGTCCAATTCTAGAACTAGATGTAAACAGTTTTCTGTTGAAAACAACTGAAATCCACAGCACAAAACAACCACTTGAAACATTCATCTTTTATACAGATCGAAACTTTCAGATATGATTCAGTGCATTTTTACAGGAAAAAGTTAGATGCTGTTTGAGCTGTACATTATTCGTGGATTTTGATATAATGAATGCACATGAAAATTTCACTCTGTCTTGTCTGCCTCTGTTGGATATTAATGTAACTGTCTTAATAATGTGTGTGCAGTATTCCCTGATGGACTTGCTCTCTAAGATGGTGGTGGGTCAGCCGCACTTTGTCCGCTGCATCAAACCCAATGACGACAGGCAGGCGCTGCGCTTCAGCAAAGACAGGGTGATGGTGCAGCTGCGCTACACTGGGATCCTGGAGACAGTGAATATCCGCCGGCAGGGCTACTCCCATCGCATCCTGTTTGAAGAGTTTGTCAACAGGTAACAGCGATGTCAAGCCCCACACCACCTCCACGCTGCAGTGTGAGCGCACGCTGAGAGCCGACACAACCCCAGAGATAGTGAAGAACAAGGAGAACCGTGCTCTACATCACACAAAAACACGGGTTCTTTAATTAGATAGGAGTAAAACTTGAGCAGCACAAGAGGCTGACTAATTGGCAGTCATTAGTGATAGTGGAAGACTACATCCTACAAGTCTCTTAACTGGGTGGATACTCCAGTCTGGGAAATAAGGGTAAAATTCAAACAGGGAGGAACTGTGATTATAAGGGACGATACATTTTAATGGATTTCCCTTTACTATTCATAAAGAGTTTGTTCTTGTGCTCGGTGTCCTGGAAAAGCTCAGCTGTGGTCTCCTTGTCCCATTGGTATTGCATTATGACACAATTAAAACCGGCTTTCATCATTAGGGCTGCTTTATGTAAGGATGTTGTTTTTGTTTTTGAAAAATGTGGGACAGGATTTGATAACTTTTCATAAGTGCTGCATACTGTACTTCTCTTCAAATGTCCATTAGATAATGCAGCAACCCCAAATTTCAAAATTATACACTTAAACCTCCCAGGCCCTGTTAAGGAAAAAATATATACTCAGACAAGGTCCCTGGGAAAATGCAAGGAAACTTACGTTTGATCAATTATCCTTTGAAAAATATTCCAGGCACCTCTAATGGGGGAAGCTTTAAGATGATATAAAATTTAATTAACTTGGGCTTGTGGCCTGTGAAAAAAAAATAAAAAAATAAAAAGCTTTGAGATGACTGGTTAGTCTCACTGCTCTAGGGAAGCTTTAAAAAAACGTGTTTAATTTTGATGAACTAAAACTTAGAATGACCACCATATTTTCTTGTGTACCCTCATTTTTTCTCCCAATGTTTGTCGTGCTGACGATTAAATTTTTTGTATTACATGGAAGATCATAAGATCACAGTCATCTCTGCAACACCTGTACGTCAGATGTGTGTGTGCACGTGCACATGCATGAGAGAGAATGGGTTAATGTATTTCCTCTTCAGACTACATTTTAACCTTGCTGTTGAATCCATATCATTCCACCTGTGCCAGGCAGAAATAATACTGTCAGACCGAATGGCTAAACTGCACCTTTAGTGAAAACTGATTTAAATTTGTGCTCTCATATCAAAGGCTCGTCTGATGTTGCCAAGCAGTGCTTTGTATTTACCATCAAAGAAATAACAGGTATCAACAGGAATTAGAATGAAAGGCTGTAGACTGAGGTGGGGAGGGGAGTTCAAAGAAGTTTTTCTTCTTGTTGTTGTTCTTCTCTTTGACCAACACCAGCATACAAGGGATGAACCAGTAGTTTTGGAGCCTTGATGTCCCTGAGCAAACAGTTAGAGCCACTTTGTCCTATGCTGGTATTTTGTAAACTGCGACAGGGGGGATCAGTGGCCAGGCCCAGACAATGAGCAGCAAGACATGCAGTGGAGCTGATGCACACTGATAGGCCCGAGCTGATGGGCATCTTCTGTGGCCATTGAAATAAGAGACTATCATCAATTCAAAAGAGCCCAAACAATAGGCCTCTGTTGAAGACTCATGTCTCACTGAGGCTCATTTCTCTGTTCAAAACCGGAGCGGCTGTGCTCCTAACTGTGGCAGGGAACTTCAAATGACAGTTTTCAGATACTTTTATTTTACAGTTGTGTGGCATAAAGCGTGCAGGTTTGTGTTCCATAATATCTCCAGCACTTCAAGAGATCAAATTATTCCCTTTTATTTTTTATCCCCCTCTCAGATATTACTACCTTGCCTTCCGGGCTCACCAGATGCCTGAGCCGAGCAAAGAGAATGCTGTTGCCATACTGAAGCAGGCCAAACTAGAACAGTGGGTTCTAGGGAAGACTAAGGTAACGTCATTACTATTCTGTTTAAAATAAATAAATAAAATGCTGTAATGCAGAATGAAGACTCTTTTTATGGATTACATATTTGGTTGTGCTGCACTACAAAAAAATCTCCTTCATTTAGTCATTTAGTCTCATGTTCGGTGTTAAAATCTTAAATCAAAGTAAATAATCTGTCAGTAGGATGAGATAATCCCATTTTTTTCACCATAATCAACTTGTTTCCAGAATTTTCTTCAATCAAGTGTCATTTTCTTGATCCCAGTGGTCTGATCTGCCTTATTCTGCCTTGTTTCAACATATTAATACTTGTTTCAGAAAAATTCTTGAAACATGTGAAACTGCATAGGAAATAAGTGGGATTATCTCATCCCACTGGAAGATTTTTTTTCACTTGTTAAAACCCTTTAAATTTGGTTTTTAATTTCCCTTTAATCTTCACAGTTATAAAAACATTTTTCCATATTGTACAACGTCACATACATGTTATGTATGTGCTGGCTGCAGCGCTTCACTGAAGCTACATCACACTTATATTGATTGAAATATTCAAACCCAAGATGCTGTTGTTTTATGGCTGCAGTATTACATCAAAAAGAAAATATCTACATGTCTTGTGCATCATTTTATACACATTTTCCTGTAATTCTACTGGACATATTTGGTATCTTTGCAAACACTGGGAGCACCACTAGAATTTAAAATAAAGTTATGGAGGTTTGAATAAATTTTGACCAGACAGCAACGGTATGAACCCACCTGTGGAAACAAGCTTTTAAAACTGAATATGAGACCAATTGACTGGCTGATATTGATATTATTCGCAGTGTAACTTCAACATCTAAGCCAAGCATGACAGTTTAAATGAATATATTCATAGGCTAGGATTTATTTACATACTTACCTATATAGGTATGTATGTATGTGCATGTCTGTAGTGACAGGAGGTGAGTTTGTGTAGCTATTTTTGTGTATTTTTATACTTCAGGCACTGTCTCGTCTGTGACTGTATGATATCTTATCTTACAACATGAACCAAAAACGAAGTATTTATAGCAATAGAAGATTGACCGCGCCGCTGTCTGCTCCCGTGCGCGCTGCAATGCAAAGACGTAGCGTTGGGGTCCTCTCATCGGTTGGCTGCGCTGTCTCTCAGGTGTTTCTGAAGTACTATCATGTGGAGCAGCTGAACCTGCTGCTGAGGGAGGTGATAGCGCGGGTGGTGGTGATGCAGGCGTACACCAAAGGCTGGCTGGGGGCCCGGCGCTACCGAAAAGTGAAGGAGAAGAGGAAGAACGGGGCCATCGTCATCCAGTCAGGTAGACCAATTAATTAATTAGACAGAAGACAGAAGGAAATAATTATCTGAGCTTAAACGAACGATGAGGATGTTATTATTGAATAGAAACGTGGACAGATTCATTATGTGGGTTCCCTTTGGTCTTATATTGTCTTTTTTGAAGAGACAGGTGCAAATGTTTTTTGAAACTGACTGCTAGTTTCTTAATCACCTCTAGTCTATTATGCTCTGGCAAGTCTTCATAAAAGAGAGATGAGTTTGATAACCACAGCTTGACCTATGGGGGTTAAGAGCAATGCTTCAGAAGAGACAATAAGACCTCAGAGAGTTCAAAGGGATCTATCCCACTGCCACCTGGTTTAGCAGTGTTTTGAAGTGGGATCTTGTGTAGTATGTGCAGTCTATTTTGTTTCACAGAGGTAGGTCAGCAGTAGCCATTTTTCTTTCTTTCTCTCTCTTCTCTCTCTCTCTCTCTCTCTCTCTCTCTCTCCCTCTGTCTTGCTCACACTCTCTCTCTCTTTTTCTGCAGCCTGGAGGGGCTACGTTGCTCGGCAAAACCTCAAGCAAATAAAAAAGGAGAGGGAAGAGGCCGCCGTCCGCATTCAGTCAGGTAAAGAAACGTTGATATTTTCCCCTGATGTTCCTCATGCACTCAAACGGAGACCTCTGGAATTTTCATATAGTCCCTTGTCCGGCAGAAAGTGCACGCCGCTTTCTCAAACATTTTCAAAAGGAAACGGTATAAAGGCCTGAAAACCTTATGGCTTTGTGAAACACCTTTTTGATCTCAATGAGTGGCCTACGAAACAGTAATAATTAATTAATAATGCATAAAGAAAAGCTTTTGAAAGTTTGGGCAGCATTTGGTCCCCATGTTTCAGAAGAACAGTGCATACTGAGATCCTTTTTTTCCTTTCATCTCTTTCCCAGTAAAGGCAAGAGAGGGGCTTATCCCTTCTGTTTCCTCACGACTTCCTCTCTCAAATTCCTGGCCTATTACACAGCTCTCACATACCAGAAACAAGATGCCTTTTTATACTGTCAACCTTTTCATCTGAAATGTAAATTAATTCTTACTCAGTGTGCCTTGACGAAGATCAAAGT
>OMLF01002740.1:3074-16303 GCA_900302615.1 Holocentrus rufus | reverse complement strand
CTGCTTTTTTAAATTTTTTTTTTTTTTTTTTTTAACCGGGACTACTTGATTAAAAAAAAGAAAAAAAAAGACAGCCAGTAGAAGTCCTTCAGTAGCAAAACAGAAAATAAGCAAAGGATTGGTGGAGATCTGAAAAGAAGTGGGGACTATTTCCATATTCATTCATTGCCTGCTAAATGAAGGTAAAGGTGTAGTTTTGCATCTAAGCCATTTTAATGCATAAAGGGATTTTTTTCAGGGAAAAAAAATGTTGCACAGAGATTAATTTTTAAGGGTTCAATAAATACTGGGAATGAGTCTTTAAAATGTGTTGTGACTGGCCTGAGACTGAACACTATGGATGTTTTCCAGGACAAAGCTTTGGAGGCAGATGCTATGTTAAAATTTGGCATGATTTGGTGTACGAACTGTAAATTGCTCTTCAGGCAGCATGGGCAGTGTATGTTGCTGTGAGTATAGAGGCTGAAATTATGCAGGGTCCAAAGTTGATATATGAGTAAATTAAACTTCTCTTGTCTCCTTTCCTCTCCTCTCGTCTCCTCTCCTCTGAATACGAGTCATTCAGCCGGTCAAACCACACAGGCAGACTGAGGTGCCTCATGCCAGGTTGGACTCTGGAAACATTCATCTTGTTGTTTAGTCTGGGCACCATGTGTCGGGGCAGGGGGGCTGCTCTCTCCTGCTCTCCTCCACAGACCTCCTCTCTTTCACTCACACATGCACAAAAGACCCACACTGACAGATATCCTTATGTGCATTCAGCATGCATCCACATACACACACGGTGCGCACAATCTATCGAGAGGCAGGACTGTATGGTTGAAGGCTGGCACATTGTCTGGAGGCCCGGTTGCACAAAACAACAAAAACTTCAAAGCAGCAGTTCCTACAAAACAGCCATTGATACGCTTCCGACATGAAAAGAGAGAAAATGTGCTCTGTCACTCCCGCTATGGCTCAGGTGTGCCAGCATGCAGACTTTGTGTATCTGCATCCTTCTCCTTTCCTGTTAACACAAAATAAAGAGCGGGGCTGCATGAGGTGGGGCGCGGTGGGAGGAGGTTGCCTGAAGAAAGAGAAATCGTCGAGTCTCAGATGTTGACTCGAGGCAAAGAGTGATTTATGGACCACGTGACAGGAGGGAGATGCCTTGTTTTGTACACAGGTGTATGTGTGTGTGCATAGGTGTGAGCCTGTATGTGCACTTGAGCATGCACACGGGTGTATTTTGGGACTCATCGTGCCAATGCGAAAGAGGAAATGCCTTGACATCACTTTGTCAGCCAACAAACACAATAAACAGGGGCCCACTTTGACTAATCCCTTGCAGCTAAATCCCTCCATCGCTGAAAAGAGCCCGAACAAATGGAGAGGAGAGACATAATAAATCAAAACATTTAGCAGTGACAGAGCAGGTGAGGATTACACCTGAAGCTTTTCAGTTTAGGTGCCGAAGCCTCTGCCAGTCTTCTCTTGAGGAAAAAGATTCTGCAGTCACACGCTGAATAAGCCACCTTCTTGTTTTGGAGGACACTGAATTAATCTGCGACTACATATTATCACCTGAGCAAAGAGAGTAAAATGGCAGTTGGGATGCTTTTACTGATTACCATACAGGCTCAGAAAAAATGAAAACTTTTGGGAAAATTGGTCTTAAATCTTACATTACTGAGGGAAAATGGTGCCAAATAGGGCAGTGAAGGTTTGCCAAGAAGTCAAAATATGATACTGAAGTTTTAAACTTAAATTATACGAATGGAAAAAAAAACTGATGAGCTGAGAAGACACAAGGAACATTCTGAGTTTTCCACCCAGGGAACTCATAACTGAAGTGATGATTACAACACCTGTAAAAAAAAGTTTGTTCCCTTAGGCTATGCCATAAAGCACTTAAAACAGCATTTGATGTTATGACATCTGACAAGACATTACACTGTTAACCTTAGTTGAAATAATCTGTCATGTTTATAACAAAAGGTAAGATGTTTTTTTGTCAGTTTTATTATAGTTGATATTCTGGGTACATATATTTTACATGTATAAACTAAAAACTAACTCAACTATAGGTTTGACAGCTAGAAGCATTGCTGCAAAGCTGTTCTTTTCACTTCAGTACGCAGCAACTCAGAGCAGTGTCTTGCTGGATCATATTAGGTTTGGGTTGGAGGGCATCCTTCTAAAAAACTGATACAGAGTGCAAAACTCTGTTTCCTGAGAGGCGCAAAAGGCCTTGGCTTCCATCCACCCAGATCCCACTCTAGCCTCTGGACCAAGCTGCCTTTTACATATATTTAGCCTCAAATCATCCAAAGCCCCAGTGAGCTGCTGCTCTCTATTTTAAAGCCAGTTTCATAATCTCACACAGGGAAAGGCTGGGGTGTTTAGCCGGTGGCAACTGAACGGAGCCACTGGACTAGCAAGATTTCTGAGTCAGCGTCAAATATTTCAGAAGTGCAGGAGGAGAAATCTTTCTGAAGTTTTGATTTAATAACTACTTTGACTGAAGGTGATGACCATGCTCAAAGGATAGGTTGGGTATTTTCAAACCCAGGCCACATTAAAATGTTGATACCCAATCGTACATAGCTCAACCCCACTGCTAGCTTTAGCTTTAGCTTTAGCTTTAACTCAGACCTCTGACTTTATGTCTTGTAAAGAACAGACATTTTTCCACCTTTAACAACCTAAATGAAACTTGTTAGAATGCACTGCTTGCGATAATTTTTTAGATGGACAATTTGAAGATATATTTGACTGTTTTCTGTTTTAAAAACGATACAAATGAGTGACCTGTTGGATTGTGTTGAAGGCTACCAGCAGCTGGTGAATTTGTGTGATGCATGGTTATAAATAATAGGTATCCACATTTTAATACAGCCTGGGTTAAAAACGAATCCTTTGATTTACGCAAATACTATCCACAATGCGCTGCACAACCTTTATTCAGTCTTTCACAAATACATCTGAGTCGGTAGATGCAGCAGCTCATACTCATAACTTCCTGTAGCAGCCTGGTGAATCTGCCTGCCGCCATGGATTTCTGGGGAGGGGAATTTAAACAGCTATTGATTAAATAAATTAATAAGAGCCCGGAGTAATGAGAATGCGAAGTGAGAGGTGTGAGATCAGGCTCGGGTTGGTGAAGTGATTGTGGCACTATGAGGCCAGTCTGACTGTCCTGTAGCCCTCTGCAGGAGTGACAGAGAGGAACAATGAGACAAGCAGCACTCCAACTCACACGGCGAGCACAGTACAGAGGGTCAGAGGGGTCACATGACTCTGCTCCTGTCTGTTCGCTTGTCTGTCTCTCTGTGGGCACACACACACACATGCATGCATGCATACAAGTGGCATCCGTGAAGACGGGGCGGACAGACTGCTTTCCAGAGAGAATATGAGTATGTGTTTTTTTTATGGTGATGAGTGGCCACGGTCAGTCGCTTTTCCAGTCAGACAGTTAAATCTTAGAAAAAGAAAAGCTGCAGGGAGAGGCGAGTCAAGGATGGGTCAATAAAACCATCAATGATTAACAAAGTAGAGGCTGAGTGCCAGGCAGCTACTTCAGACTCAGCTAGATGGTGGCAACTTAAAGGATTGAAAAATGAGCTCGTGATCTTAAGTTGCAACTTTGAATCTCGAAGCTGCTCAGCATTTAACAGTGAAAGATGGCGGCTGTATTGTAGGGCTGGGCAATATATTGACATTATATCAATATCATGATAAAAGACTAGATATCATCTGGGAGTTTGGATATTGTATGGTGATAATAGCATAATTGTTGTCTTTTCCTAGTTTTAAAGGCTGCATTTCAAAGATATTGTGATATTTGCCCTATAGTCCCAGGCAGATCTCATGTGTGAATGTGTGATGCATTTTTCCTGCTTTCTGTGTGGCTACATATGTGAAAGCTCCATATGAATGCAGATATGCCATTCATATACTTTAGTAAATGGCATGCATGCTTCTTCAACTGTTCCTGGATGTATAAAGCTTTAAAAAATAATAGAAAGAGTCAGTGTCCTCTTGCCTTGCACTCCCATCACATTCACAAGAATTATTTTGTTTTGAATGTCTGCATTGGTGGTGACCACATCACATTATGGTCCAATAAGCTCTAACTCGGGAGAGACACGGCAGGAATATGGCACAACAGCGATGTCTAGTCACTGAACATCAGAATCTAAACCGGAGCGACTGCTGGCCTGCAAGGAGGGGAGGGAAACACAGAGATAAATGTAGAAGACAAGATAGGAGGGCGAACGTAAGAGACGGAGAAACAGAAAATATGGAGAGAGGGAGAGAGTGAGAGAGAGAGAGAGAGAGAAGCGATGGATTGCAGAAGCGCCAGACCCTCAGCTGGTTTGGGCAGTGAACCTGTCAGACCGGTCTCCTCTCCTTGACCACCTGGTTCCACATCTGTCCATCTTTTCATTTGCCTCTCTTCCTCTGCCTCTGTTATATAACTCTGAATATTACTTTCAAATTAGCGCAAGTGCAGCAAAGCAGGTAGTAGCTGTAAATACTCCTTTTCTAGACAGAGAAATAAGATCCCAAATCAGGGTGGGCTGCAGAGTAATAAAATGCATTTAGCTTAATTGTGTATGGCACATAAGTGCACTTTAGTGTCTTCTAATGCAACACAAGAATTATTGGACTTATTACTGTATGTTCAGAACGGCTAGGGATAACAAGACTAAAATATTTATGAGACACTTTGTAGTTTCAAAACAAAAATGAACAAATGTGCATTCCCCATAAGGAGGGCTTTGCCACGAGCTGCAGTTAGTCATGACAGTTTTGCATCTGCCTTTCAAAATATTTATTATGCTAAACATGTCTAAAGGGAGTTCGGAGATAAGGCGGCTATAAAGACATAAGTCATTTGTCTATCAGAAAAGCACTCTTTGTTCGTATTCTGTAAAATGGCCTGTATCAACAATGAATAATTGATGACTGCTGGTTGCACATCACATTAACTGCCAGCTGTCTTGTTGTGTGTTGTGGTACCTCGATCAGCCAAGAGTAGACTTTGCATGGCCTTTCTTCCTCAATTTCCCATTGATATGAGAAGAGCTCCCTGCCTGCTCGTCACATGACTCCGGGGGGTGGGGGGGATCACACAATAAAAAAAAAACGAATGTGTTATGAAATATGCAGCGGTGAGAAACATTTAGTCCCAATCATAATTAATATACCCTGGGCAAAAGCATAAAGAGAGCGAGGGAGGAAAGACTAAAGAGAAATCAGCTTTAAGTGCTTTTTCAATATGTGCATTTCCACCGTTCTAGATGGGCACAGCGGGTGCTTTTAGAAAAGGAAAAGAATGATGCAATTCAGAGATGTACAATAAGCCTCCAAAATTAGATAAAATTACAAGTTAGGCATCATAGTGTATTGAGCATGTTAATATTACCGCATGACTTCACTAGTATCTCTGACCCTCTGTGTGATTAAATTATGAGAACATTTTAATAACCAAACTCACACTCTTTTCATCTTGTTCCCTCACCAACATACTGTTATAAAACTTAGTCAAATTAATATCATCAATTCTGCAGCACGTCTGAAAATAAGCAGGGAAATGTAAATTAAGATTAAGAACCCCTGGCGACTCTGATATAACACAAGTAAAACAAGTAATACTATCCTGCAAGTAAACTGTGAATTGCTTGTTGGTGTTTTTAAGTGCGACTGGCAACTCCATATTCCATTCTCCTCCACTTGCTCCATACTGTTCATGTGGAAAGCTAGCGGCATTCTCTGAAGTTATACTGATGCTATGTCCACTCTAAATCTGAAAACAACAGTTTATGTCTTTTACTTTCTGTCTGCACTACACTCTTAGAAATAAGGGTTCCAAAAGGGTTCTTCACAGAGAGATAGAGTTCTGCCTATGACATTTTGACTGCAAAGAACCATTTTCTCTTGGCAAATTTCCAGAGGGGTTATTTTGGAGGCAATGGTTAAGTTAAGACACAAAAACTTTAAGTTCAACTTTATTAAGCATGTGTATGTCCCCGACCCATGATCTGTTTGACCTTTCTGTTATTTATCAAAGTGTTGTCATTAGCCTGCATTAGCCTGCATATGAACAGGGAAAACAAATGCTGTCTTGTGCTGCTGGTAGACTATACAAAGCCGTGTTCGCCATCAAACATGTAATCAAATGGGACTTAAGAGACAAAAACATTCCACAGAGATCGTCCACTATTTTGAGTTAGCCTCAGCTCGAGTGCGATCACATGACAATCATATGTAAGCGTTTACCATATTCTCCATTTTACACATCCACACTACAATCCCAGACCGGTGTATTATCCACTTTATTGGTGGTTGAAGAAACCACATTAGTGTGGACAAAAAGGCAAAATTTTTTAAAACTCCTCCTGTTCACATGAGTATGTTCTCCGTTATTTTCAACAATTTACATTGCAACTTCCAGAAGGAACACTACTACTTTTCACACAGTTTTGGATATTACCAGGACGTTTTTAACCATATTTGTACTTTGGATTTAAAATCCAGTGATGACAACAAAGTTGGAGAAGTGTCCTCAGGTTCTGCGTGAATGTTCACATAACGGAGACTTGTGCATTTCTGCATTTTACTGTGAGTCATTTTCAAAAACACTCTAGTGTTTGAAATAAAGTTGTGTTTTCAAAAATATCCATATCCATGTAGACTTGGCTGATCCTCATAAACTCGTTAAGTCAGAAATTTTCGAGTTTATGACTGGAAATTTGCACACACACAGCTGACACAGTCATAAATTAGAGTGGTAAACTCGGGCAAATTCACCTGTTGGTCACATTTTTCCGGCTTAATGCTTTGATTTGGCGATGAATGCAGCATTCGTGTGGACCACTTCTGAATTACCCTTTATGGGCGCCTCAAAAAATGAAAGTAGGTAAAGAGAGAGAGAGAGAGATCTTTAGGACTACAGATAGCCATGCAGAGCCTTGGGGAGAGGCAAAGGCCTGGCCAGCAGGGTGCTGACAGATGCAGGGTGTTCAAACAGGGTTGAGACCGACAGTCCGCAGAGATCAGTGCAGGTCAGTCCAAAGAGCGGGCCCGGCAGCCCAGCATCTGCTCTTTGATAACAAGGAGCCTTCAGGATCAGACGCTCATCCACACAGCGTCGTCATCACCAGCCAGGCACCTCCACACACGAGCTGTCTTCACTAGCACACCCATGCATGTGTTAATGGGTGTGTGAACTTGGGCTGGAGCCAAGGGGGGCATGCACACACACACAAACACACACACACACATGCACATACACAATGTTTACTGAAAGTCTTCTTTGCATGACTGAACAATCGCGCCTTTATATCCACAAGTAAGACACTCATAATATTTGATTTTTATCCTTTCTTCACCTCCTGTTGCCTCGATGTTAACACCACCTCCTGCCATGTAAACTGATTTCCCCGGACTGGTGTTACACAGCTTCATGCTCTGGCATCTAGTCCACATTGTCTTTCGCTCCAGTCTCTCTGGTCATATGAAATCAAAATATTACGTAACAACGGGATGTTAGATAAGAGCATCTGATGCCTATCACAACTCATCTGCATTTTTCGGCGGGGCGTCTTGCGAAGATAATAGCTGAGAAAGATCATGACAAATGGTTATTTGGCTGAATACGACTCGAGGCAGACAATTGCAACTGACAGACAGACTGTGCATGTTATGAGTGCAAACAATTGACTGTTGCACGGAGAAAAAAATAATCTTATTTAAAATGTATTTTCTCTCGCTTTCAGTGGTATCAAAAGTGTAGCGATAAAGGGATTAAATCTTTTTATCCTGTCACCCAGCTGAATGGTCAATTAAATTTCCCCCCTGTTCAGCTTCCATTGCTCCACAAACCGATGGCATATGCACTCGTAATTTAATTCTTGTGATGAATTGGGGAGAGCATCGTAGGAGTTGAGAGCACGCTGAAGCTAAAAGTAGGAGAATTTGGAGAAAGCAGTTGTCCCCGATTTTTTTTTTTTTTTGGTGCGCATCCCAGTTTTCTGTGAAGTATTAAACCTCCAGCTGTTAACATCACTTTAGCAGAAATCCCCCAATTCTCTCCCCGCAGCTCAGCGAGACAGCCTGGCTAAAGTGCTGCGTCAGTCTCATGATAGCTTTAGCTGCCTCGTCTAAAGCATGCACATCTTCCCAATGACTTCATCACACAAGTCACACCATATTATTTCCCTTTTCAGAAATCCCCAGATTTAAGAGCGGGTGGGGAGGAGGGAGGGGAGTGCATTTGATCCTCGGCGCGATGTTTCTCGTGTTTAATAACGCTTGAATGTCCCAGAGATGCTGAGAAGGAGAGGGTATAGCTGTCAAATCCGTCTCCATCTTTAATATTTAGAAGAGAGAAGTTGGCAAGGAGTGAAATTTTTTTAGTCACGGCCTAATTGAACAAGCTCCTCTAGCAGGGATGAAGTGAATGAACATCAAATCTAACACTTTCGCAAAACCACATGAGAGACATAAAGTTAAATGGAGAGTGAAACTCCAGTGTGGGCATGAGGAATCAAGGATCTATCGAAAGGAGTTCTGCTTGAAATCCTATTAGCTGTACAGCTGGGGGCGCTATTAGTTGCCTGAAGCTTTTGACTTCTCCCAGATATATAGATGTAGAGATGTCAGGGTAATTGAAACTCACCACAACTTGATTGATGTCAAAGCAAGGTCTTTTTAGGTGTAATTAGAAGAAGTGGAGGGAAATCTGCTCATTAAAAAACTAAATATGAGATTTCTTATTGGAGACATATGTCCATTTTATTCCTAGGTAAGAAATCTGCAACCTGCAGTGCAGCAGGAATAAAAACAGAACTATTTTTGGCAAGTAAAATACCTTACATACCACACATACCTTATTTGTTAAAACTTTCCACTCTCAATGCTGAAATACAGACACAGGGGTCTCAAGGACATGCACTTATTAAAAAGTAATACCCTGAATATTTAAATTGTTCCCATGCTTATCGGGATTATCGGTAGCTGCTATTGCAAGGCCAGAGAAAGCAGAGTATAAGCAACAGCCAGGTGAAAAGACAAGCAATTGTACAATTTGTGGTAGGCAAAAAAAGAGAGGGGAAATGGCAAAGTCAGAGAGATAATTGAGAATAAAATGATGGGAGGAACAAGCTTTGTCACTTATTAATTTGTCTCCTCCATTTTTCTTGCATTGACAGGACACACAGTGCAACGGGGAGATTATAATTCAGTGCACAGGGGTCACGGTGATCTTAATGGCTTCAGAGCAAAGCGGGGATGTTCTCCGTATTTGGCAGTCATTAAGTTGAGTGAGGCAGACTAAGACCCTACTGAGCGCATGACAGTTATTGTACAATGTCTTCCTATTCTGCGAGCAAATGAGGTACATTCAATATTGACCCAATTACTTTTTTTTTTTTTTTTGTTAACCCACAGTTAGACTGCACAGACAGTTGCCAACCTGTAGCTTTTTCTCTTTGAGTATTGTGATCCATCATCGGACATATTTTTTTATTTTTTATATTTCTTTAAAAGCAAGTACACTGCACTCTCTGCTGCTTTGGTGTGCATTATCACAATATCTGATTAGTTATGAATACTAGTAATGAATGCCCAAACGATGATGATTCTTTTCTATTTGCTTCATCCCTCAAATACATTGAGAATTACAGTAAAAATCAATGTGACTCGTTTGGTCCTTATTGGGGCTGAGAGAAGAAAACTTCACTGTCAACAAATGGAAAATCCAGACTGTTGATTTAGGTCAGTAATTCTATACCTTCATCCATATTAGAGTATCAATGAAAAGTTTCCTTGACTCGCTGGTACTGAACACACCTTTTATTACCACTTTGATTCACATTCCTAAGCCTCAAGCAATACAGCTCATAAACATTTTGTGACCAGAAAAAAAAAAGACTCCTGGCATCCATTTCTAAAAGCTAAACCACACACTACCTACTGAGACCGGAGAAAGTGGAGCATTTTGCTGTTGCAAATAAATGGAGTCTAGATTATTGATGAGCAAACACTGACTGAGATGACATACTTCTCAGACAGAGGGGGGATAGTCTGAATTATCAGTTTCATAATGAGACCGGCGCTGAAAAGGGGGGTTTCTGTGCCTCATGGCAACGGCTGCCTGCAGGCGAGATAACTGGGTTCTTCTGACTGACTCATCAAACTGTGTTTGAAGCAGCCCTGTGCCAGAGGAAGTGCTCACTCTGCGCTCTTAAACTCCATTTAATCCAAACATAGCAGGATACAGTAACCTTACTTGTGCAGCAGAGTCTTGAGATAGATCTAATTCTGTCGGCATCTCAAGATGAAAACAATTTCCAGAAATGCATGCTGAATCCAGTGCAGTGTTCATCTATTAACAATAACTATAATGTGAATGTGGATGGATTTTCTGTAAGTATTTGGGCTGACCTGAGGACAAAACGCTGAGTCAGGGCTGGGAGATGAATGAGTGGAGCCCATAATGACTTCATATCAACCATACAGGTTCATACTCGGGATGGAAGGGTTACCGGTTTTACTACAAACTATAGTTAAAATAAATAAATAAATAATAACGTTCCAGTTTTGGCAGCACATACTGTCTGACATCATCCGAAGTCAACATCAACCAGTCAAGTCTCTTTAAAGCTGCCACACATATGGTGCATGTTTTTCTTTTCAATTGACCGCAGCAGAAAGTAGTGACAGCAGTCGAGACCCTTCAAATCCATCAAGAGGACTAAATCCGACGTTTGGACATAATTTGGGTTTTATAAACGGCTAAAGGGAAGTCAGAATAATATGGCACTAACAGCAAAAAACATGATAATTTGGGTCATTTTGAATTTTAAAACCGCCCCGTCTCTAGTCGCTATCCCTCTTGGGTAACAAAGTTTTTTTCCCCGGTGAGTTACCATCCAAACTTGACACATCCACCCTCAGAAAATACATGTTGATACACGCACCTTTGTGAGGCATGAAGCGCGCATCGCGTCCAAACCATCTCGCCCACAAACACACACACGCAAAACCCACATGAAAACACACAAAGACACACAGACACAACTTGACCTGGAGATGCCACTGACACGGCAAACACACCCGAAGCACCAGCCAAAAACCGGCCGCAATGGATTCTAAAAAAAAAAATAAAAACATCTGGCTCACACACAGACAAAGTTTAGGCCTGCTCTGTCTCGCTCCTTTCCGATTTTTCATTTCTCTTCTGGGTTTGCCCGCCTCTCTCCCCCTCTGTCTTGAGAGGGAGAAAGAAGCCTATACATCAGTGAGATTTAATGCCGCCTCATCCTGCTCAGCACTCGTATCACATGGTGTACATCATCAATAATGTTTACGAGCCTGCGCCTGGGCTAAAACACAAGGGGAATGTGTTGCTCCTGTTGGAACCATGAACCCACATGCCAGACATTTTAGAAACTTATTTTCAGTCTTTATTTTCTGCATGTCATCATGTCACAGAGTCAAAGGAGGCTACTGAGAATGCACCGACTGAGAGAGTGATATTCAAACAAAGAGTGTTGTATTAAAAATGCATGTGTTGAAGCCATCATTGACTGACAGAAAAAGTTTAGGAAAAGTTTGCTTTTTTTTAAAAGGACAGATTAAATACAAGCTAAGAAATGGATCAAATATCTAGGTGTGACTTAATAGTACACTTGTACGTTATGACTAAATCATGGTGAAAGCTCCTCAAAAGATTTATCTTCCAGCGGTATTACATGAGATGAAAGTTTCCCTCACCCTGGACATTCCCTGAGCTGCGTGAATGTCACACCACATACACTCACAATCACATGTCACTCTGGGTGCTGGAAACTGGGACAGAGAGGGGCTGTTTTGAAGCAGAGGCGCTGAAATCTGCTGCTGCAGTAAAGTGACACTGTAGGAAAATAACATGCACTTCAGAGTCAAATCCAAAAATGAGCCGTGTAGAATAATAGCTCCGTGCCGGGGCGACGCTCCTAAAATCTAAACCGAATCTGCATTTCCTGAGCAGGGCCGGCGGAAATCTGATTCTGATGCATCGTCGCGGCAGGCCATTAACTTGACAGTTTCCTTTTGCGAAGGTCAAGGGTCAACCGGGGAGTAAACATGTTGAGTGCCCCAAAAAGAATAGATGTGACAATTTCAGTTTCAAGTTGCTGCTAGTTCCTCTTCCTGACCAAAAACCCCCATGACTGTGCTTTCAAGAAATGCTCTTAAAAGCTCCATTTTATGCACTGATGGAGAGCTCACTCCCACAGCTGGAATGGGCTTCTACCAAGCATGTCTGATGTTTCAATGTAGGAAGTGACCTTAGAAAAAAGGGATGTTTCACTACAGGGGGGAAAAAAAAAGTTCTCTTATATATTCTCTATACAGACCATAGGGAAGTAAAGAGGGGAAAACACAGGAGAGAAAGCTCTGGTGGGATTCAGCCCTCGTCCAGTGAAGATTCCAAAGGAGGAAACTCTTCTCTGGACACATTTTTGGGGTTTTGATTCATTTCTCTTTTCAGCCTTATCTCCAATGCTGATTTATGTGAGGACATTTAACAGCGCCGTGTCAGCCAAAGGTCAGCCGGGCCTGCTCTCCGCTAACCCGCGAAGTTTAGAGCCTGACAGATAATAAGGGCTCTGCAGCTTCATTCATTCTTCACCTGCCTACGCACGGCGCGCCTCAGTGTAGTGCAAACAGTTAGCAGTTAATAATGTAACAAGAATGAAACAAGCAAGGTGTAATTTGAGTCTCTGCGAAAGTGACAAAGCAAGGAAGGAAGTTCTTTTTTTCCCAGAGTGGCAGTTTTCTATTCTGGTTTTCAGACCTAGAAATAGAAATAAATGACACAAACCAACGGTGCCTAGAAAGCAGAAATGTGGTACGTTCAGCAGTATGAAGCTTAGATAATGATGCCCTCATCTTTGGTTACTGACAACATGCAGAGATCATTGATTGCATTTTTTGTTTACACTGTAAAATCATGTGGAGCCGCATCACAAGATGGTCTTAACATCATGGTAAAAACAAAATACATAATATATTTGACAGATATTTCAATTGCAATATGACTCACAATTTTAATGGGAATGATCCTTCTTCCTAATTTTCAAATTATTTTTGCTGTGCTCCGCATCAAACAAACATGCTTTCGTGCAAGCATGTTTTTTTTGCCACATATTTTACGTTTATCAAAAAATTGCAGCTCCTGGGACAATTTTGACAAT
>OMLF01002739.1:41818-54434 GCA_900302615.1 Holocentrus rufus | reverse complement strand
GAAAAAAAAAAAAAAAACTTTTTTTTTTTTTTTTTTTTTTTGGCTCATCTGCCCGTCTCAAAAGTGACCCGGGATGTGTTTGATGTGCTCTGCCTTTTGATGCGACATACACAGCCAGGAATGGTGAACATGTAAACAAAAGCTGTGTGAGTAAACACAATCAAAGCAGTGTACCTCCTCATTGTGGCTCACTGGGTGAGAGGCATTGGCACAGTGGCGGTGCCAGCGCTGGCACGCGTCCGAAGCACTCGCATGGTGCCTAGCGGTACCTAGCCGTGGTGCCGCATTGACTGAAAACCTCTATCTACCCCATGTGTTCAGGAAATGAAACGGTTGCCGCTTTCTGTCCCCCTTCTAACACACATTTATCTTCACAGGGAGACAAAGTGATTTTGATGTGCCCGGACGCTGATGGATGCTTGGTAGAACATAAGGACTTTTTTAATGAACGAACACCAACTCAGGTTACGGTGACCAAAGAAGGAGCCGCGCTGCTTGGTGAAGAACAAATATTTTCAATTAAAGGCCCTTGACCACTGGATGTAACGTTTGTGTCTGCAGGGAAAGCAGAGCCGCCTCCGCTCCTGCGTGAGTTCGAATCAATACACCATCATTCATTCTGAAGACAAGAGTCATCGCTGCAAACCTGTGGCGCTCGCGGACCGGTAAATGGTTAAAAGCGAACTTTTCCATCGCTTCATTGCTTGTGAATGTCAGATAAAAGCGGGGAAGCATGCAGTGTTCATTCAATGAAGGGCAAACAAATGGGATGTTATGAAGTTACTAGTAGAACACATTGAGTGTCTCAGAGGTGGAAAGAGTCACCTTTTCTTTACATTTTACTAATACGTACATGCAGGAGGCAAAGCTGAACTCATGATCCCACCTCCTAAAGTATTTCAATCGAACTGATGCTGGTGGGTTCAAGGCAGTTAAAGAAATAGTAAATGCTAGCTTTCACACGATGCATAAATGGCAGGTGTTGGCAGGCATTTGCGAAGTGTGAGATCTCGCCTCTCATTTCTCCCTTGGTAAATTATGTCATCTAAACTTGGAGAGAAACTCATACAAATGGAAAGAAAGATACAAAAAGAAAAGGAAAACAAAGCGAGGTGTCATGGCTGGACAATCTTCAGTGAGCTACTTGGGAATAAGGATACAGCTTTATACGGCAATAACGTAACGCTACAATGATGCTGAAGGAACGGAAAAACCAATTAGATATGGGCACTGGTGCAGAGTCCTCCAGAGAGACCGACTCGCTCTGTTAAAAATGTATCATAGTGCTCAGCTTATTAAGATGTCATCTGTGCAAACTCTGCAGGTTCGGGGTAAATACCCCTGTGGCACATTCTTCTGTGGGCACGTCGATCCACCCTGTCGCCGTTTTTGCAGTCGATGGCTCTTTAGTGGCTGTCATTGGCTGCCTAGAATTCTTCATAAACATATTGTGCTTTTTCACCTAATTAGGCTGGAGGGATTTCACTGTAACGCAGTCAAAGGGGGGCTTTCCACTCGCATCGGCAATACTGAAGAACCTACTGCTATTCTGCCACCCAGCCACAACCTCACTCTCTCTCCCGCTCTCTTACTCTCTCCCTCTCTCTCCCCCCTCCTTCTTTCTCCGCTCTCAAACTTAAGAGTGTCACTTCCTTATTTTATATATTTATTTTCCTATGTCAGAAGTGCTTGCTTGCTTGGTAACATTTCAAAGTTGCAGCAAGAGTTTGCGGTTAGGGGTCCGTTGGGGGCGACTGCGCTCAAGTTTTACCTTTCAAAACATTATTATGTCTTAAGTCTTATGTATTATGCATGTGGCACTGATTTGAGAATTATGTTGCCTATTGTTATTTGCTTTCATCAATGCAACATATGCTAATTCTCCCAGATGCGGCGCTGACGTTTACTTTGGGTTTAGCCTGTTTACTGTTTGCACCGCGTTCATCCGCATTACCCATTCATACACTGTCAGACTTTGTATTTGTAACTGAATTCTCTTGCGTTAAATGACAAAAAGTCCACCATCAAATTAGGTTGCTGGCAGAGACGATACTAATCTTAATGCAGCCGATAACTGGCTTGCTTCATCTACAATTTCCATACACACGCATGCATACATGTATATTCGCATATACGCACACGCCGCCACTCGCGCGCATACACACATGCAGCACAGACGTGTGTGAATGAGACGTCTCCATAACCGGAGCGGCTGACCCGAGGCCTGCAGAGCTGCTGATGACTTCAGGGAGAAGGATAATAGAATTTCTCCAGCCTCCTTCCTGTTAATTACAAGAGACCCTGGCTCTAAATAAATATTTATTCAGCTGGTACAGCAATCTGCATGCATAGTGTACACAACCAAGCCCTGGCCAGTCTGGTGTGCAGCAAGTGAACAGCATAAGAAATAATGACAACAATAATAATGGCACGGCAAAGCTCAGTGGGTGGAGCATGGCGCCACCGGGTCTCATTCCCACCAGTTATCCATGGTAATAATGTATACGGTTATAAGGTGATTTGATTACTGAGATAACTCTTTGGTGATGGTGCACCATATACTGTATGCTGCTCAAGCTCTTGGAACTAAAATGCAATATTACTGCTGGGCTTTTGACAAACACAGATGTTGGACCAGAATACAAAGGGATCCATAGCTGGTTTCAGAGTCAATATTTTCATATGAGTGACTTAGTCAGAGGGTTTAGTAATCCTGCTCGCTGTCTTTGGTATGAGATGAAACGCTCGCTGAGAACGTTGGGGTTGTTGACGGGGTCACGCCAAACTATATCCGCTGCAGCTTTGTGTAAAAATACCCCTCAAATAATAGCGGCTTCAATGAAATACAAATAAGATTCTTACCCAAGGCTCAGCGCTGGATCTATGCTGCACCTGATGCCTATATGCTAAAATGGGGCTCAAAGACGGCAAGGACAAGCAGGAGGAAGAAAGGGAATTCATGATATGGATCCACTTTCATCCAGCCAGATGTATAGATAATAAGGGACTGTTGCACTCGCCGGCATCCAGCGTGCTGCGCGGTGAGAGACAACCGCGCCGCTTCCTCGCACTACCGGCTCGCAGAAGTTCTCTCTGAGTGATGGACAAAAATCTCAATGTATCTACTGCTGGCTGCTTGGCTGGCAGACCCACCGCCGAGTTGCTGGGGTAATACTAAAGCAGTATCAAGGAGGAAAACAGGGATCTCATACCATTTTGCCGCGAGGCAAGAGGTAGGAATTAGGTTTTCGGTGTGAGGAGCCCAGGTGGTTGTTAAAGGTACCCGCAGTGTTCGAAAATTCTGTCAATAGCTGAGATAAACACAGGGCAAAGAAAGCAACATCCACAGCCAGTTATTGCAAATCAATCGCAATAGAAGGTAACTTTTTGATATCAGAGGGGTCATAACAACATAAATATTGCAAAGGGGTATTTGGTATTTGAGTGGTGGCTTATCAGGGCTCTGAGTCAGACTGAACAGCTTGATTGTGAATATCAGCATCAGCTGCAAAACACTGAGACGAATGAGAGAGGAGAAAGAAAACAACTTGAACCAGGACTGTCAACTGGTTTATCTATGTGTCGGGTAAAACTGTTTGACAGACTGGGAATGGACTAAACTTAATAACCACTGTAATACTGCACACTCGCACACACACACACACACACACACACACACACACGCGCGCGTGCACTCGACACATGAGCCCATGCATGCACATACATGAATAAATACAAACACTCACTCAGCTCACACGCACACACACACACACACTCCCCTTTGCTCTGTGGGCCAGGCAACAGCTGTGTTTGGTGCAAGTGGAAGAGCAGCTAATGAACCAAACAGAACGCTTGACAATTCACATCTGCTGCCACTCTCCAGCCGCTGCCAGCACCCAAGTCTTTGCAAGCCTCCCTAGACCAAGACTTACAGCTAGGATAAACACCTGGAAGATACGCCACAGATACACACACACACACATACACACACATATCTACACTCAAACGCACTCTCACATGCACCCAAACATAGACACACACACCACAGACAGGCGCACAAACACAAGCACGCACACAAAAGTGAAGACCCGAATTTCTTATGTATGCATGAACTTCACTATACCATAGAGCCTCAATTTGATTCTAAAATAGTTCACAGAGGTGCAAGCCAAGTAAATCCTTTCGACCACAGTCGACACAAACTGAAACCACAAAAGCCACAAACAATGCTGTGATATACGCAGTTGCATAAATGACTCACTGTGGCTCAGAAAACAGCACAGATGTGTAACATGCTGCTTTGTGACACTGCAGCGTTGTACCGCGCGTCTTTGCTGCCTGCGTGTGACTTCCATTTTCCCCTGTTTTCAAGCTGAACAAGGTGACATACAGCTTATTTATATTTGTGTCTGAAGAGGAAGAGGCCTTGGTATCGTTGCAGCTGACAGGTTAGTGGTCCTCCTCTTCCAAAAAACCCTACACTCTTTAAAGCTATAGCAAACATCCAATCCAAAAAAGACGACTTTTCTTTTACTTTTTACTTTTCTTTCCCCTCTCTAGTTTTAGATATAGATTTTCCCACACTGTCAAATTTCTGCACCGTCTGCCATCATTTTCTGCTTCTGCTGTTCCAATTTAACCAATCAGATATCTCTGAGCATTCTGGGAGCCAATCAATGCACTGCTGCCAGAGTTTAAACTGTTCCTTGCTCAGCTGCCTTCGGCTGTCATTTCAAGTGCCGCTATTATGCAGCCCACCTCCAGCCTCCCCACTCCCAGCTCCTGGGTTGATTATATCCGGCTCCTCAGAGGGAGATGCAGCTCAAGTCCATCTGACTTTTCAGGGGGGAAAAAAAAAAATAACAGCTCCTGGAGTGAGGTTCTATTGGTCAACTGTGGGAAGTCCACCTTCAATGTCCTCTCTCCACTCTCAGTGTCCAGACTCCGCTGGGGAAAATTTATCTATATTGTCTTCATGGGACGATGGGGTCTCATCCAAAACCATTATGACAGCTGTAGACTTTTCAGATAGGGCTGGGCGATACGTAACAAATCAAACATTATGAAATCTAAATACCTCTGTATGACTATTTGTGCTTTTATAAGATATGTACACACAAAAGATTTTTGATAAATGATAATAGCATAGTAATTAATAATAATGCTGATACAAGCAGAACAGTTTGTTCTGCTTGTTCAGAAAATTGCATCCTTTTACTGTAATGCAACCTTTAAAACAAGGAAAATGTTTAATGTCCTTAATATATTTATTCAAAATCCAAGACAATTTTTAGTCTCATATCATAGTATTGATATAATACTGATATATCGCCCAGTGCTGCCTTCATTCATAAATTCCTTTTATTCGTCTTTACTTAGACTCTCGGTGACTGAAATAAATCTCTCATATTATTTTTATTTATTTATTTTTTCTGTTTATTTATTTATGCAGGCACTATGCATGGCTGAGGACGTGGCTTTGGCATTTGGACGTCCTGTGGATGCAATATGGTGGCCAGGCTGTAGCAACCTTGATATCTGTGTTGCCACCTAGTGCATGAGCACACCGGCTGAGACGAAAACAGGTATCTGCAGCATCGTATACATTTCATGAAAACACCTGGAGATATATAGTAAGACACAGAGGACCCTGTACCCACACACACACACACACAGAATTATGCTCCATCTGCTGTAGTAAGTCTGAGGCAGGTTGTGAGCGAGGCAGGTTACACTGCGGTGTATGTAAAAGGCAGCCAGAGTGCACGGCTGCAAAGTTGTAAAGTGTTCTCCTGGGTGCTCGTAGCTGCCCCAGTCTGTAGCCTCATTTAGTAAGAAATGGCTCACCTGCTCGCATATCCATGCACACACAAAGATAGGTCCCTTGCAAACACAAAGATAGGTCCCCGTCCCCCTGCCCCCAAAATATAATTCTGTATGTTACATCATGAGCTGGCTTTCTCAGCACATACATGCACGCTCAAGTACAAATCTGCTCTCACATAGCACACTTCCGTCATTCCACCCTCCTACCACCCCTATCTCCAATTGCCCGGGATCTTAATGTGGTGAAAAATGGCTCGTCTTTTTTTGATTGCATTTGATAACAATTTTGTCAAGGCTCTTCTGGCAGCCGGCGTGGAGCAGTCCCACCAGCAGCTGTAGCTAATTAGCTGCTATCGCTAGCTCTTTTGGCTCGCCCTCCGCTGCTTCCCCTGGCCCAGCCGGTTCTAAGTATAAATTATTGGATTGTCGAGATAAACGAGGGCTGGCAAATAAGTGAGCAAAAAGATGGAGCGAGATGAGAGGAGGGTTGAAAGGAGCGAGTGTGGAGAGGAGAAAGGACAGAAATGCTGGAAATCGCACCGGTCTCAGATTCCCACAGTTTCCCCACAGCTCTGTCCTCAGCCATGAAGTTGATATGATGACGCAGCCCTGGTAACAATTTACTGTAGTCAATTTTGTATTGATGTGCTCAAATAAAATTAAGTTTACTACCAACTCTCCTGACCAAATCAATATGTCACCTTTGCCTAACCGATGTACAAAATCCAATAACTCAAATCATGTTGTTAAAAAAGTAAGTACATAAAAAGAAAAGTAACTTGTACAGTCCATTCAGACACTATTGTTCGATTAGAAACAAAAGTTAGTTTAAGAAGTGTATAATTGAATGCCCTGTGCCTTGCATCCCCCCACAAATTCCCAAGACTGTGCGAAGAATATTGTAGATAACAGCAAAACACAGCAAAGTCCGAACTTGAGATGCCCTGGAAGTAATGCGCTATGCACCAACAAGGCGCTGGTCGTTTGCTGACCATAGAGAGAAAGTGCTGCTGAATTACTGTGATGAAAAATGTGGCCTGATGAGAAAACAAGGCAACCAGAGAGAGAGAGAGAGAGCGGAAAGTCTAGTCAAGGACAAGCAAAGAGCGATAATACATAGGAGAATCTTTTATCCCCCTCTGATTAATACCAGGTCCTCGGCACTGTACACTGGCTGGAGTGTCATCAGCAGCCTCTATGTTAATGGAAGTTTCTTGCGGGTTGCGGGGAAGTGGCCTGCAGAGAGCTGAAGAAGTGTACAAAGATTAACCTCTTGGCCTCCGGAGGGATTTGGTTCCCACTTTTCATCCTTCATTCTGTTGCAGATCCCTCGACTGGCTGTGCCTTGCATACCTCACGATCTGCTGTATGGCTGACACGGGGTAATACCAGAAATTGCCCACATGCTCCAACACATTCCCATAAATGCGCATTCTCAGCGGGCTCTGCACTGAAATTATCACACTGAATCAGTGAGTATTTATAGCTCATGAGTCAGATTTGGAAATCTATGTCTTTCCTAGAATTAAGAGGGAGGAAAATGGAGCTGAAGACAACCCTGAAAGTTCTTCAGCTGGTCATTGAATGAAGCGGTCTCACATCAGCGGTCACTGGACAGTTCATTTAAGGCAGGGAAATAAATCCTGCTTTTCAGGGAGAGTGGCCCGAGAATTTGGTGCACAGCCACTAAAGAATGGTTATTTGCCGAGAAATAATTTGGGTGGTACGCGTTAATCAAATGTAGGGCCCTTGAGCAAACGGAGAGGCAGTTGACGGCTGAGAAAATTAATAACACCAGGAAGCACGCGTTCGTTTAGAATTAAATGACATCACATTCAATTAATGTGTTTGGCACCTGTGTGCATACAAGACCCACAGCAATTACTCAAGTGTCTGAAATATTTGCATGTTCATATCATAAATTCTGTGATCAGTAGGTGTTGACCATGATCTGATGCTAATTTTTCATTTCATCATTTTGCCATCAGAAATCAAATTTATTTATATATAGCATGAGGGAGGAATATGGCCAAGCTCAGCTCAGTTTGATGAACAGCCTAGCATATGCAGAAATTGTTAGTCAGGTGTCTTAGCTGTCTCTCAAGGCGGCATTGAACCATGCTGCATCATCAATCAATGTTTTGTCTTAGCAGTATTGGCAGTATCCCAGTGAAAATTACAATGAGCTGTGTAATGCTTAACAAGTCCATCCATTCCAACTGGCCATCTAGTGGATAATAGATCAACTGCAACACTCTGGTTCTAATTATGCCTCTGCAAAGCCAAATAAAACCATGTAGCAGGATATTAAAAAATAAATGTAGTAGGCTATATTCCCAGATTTGACGAAAATACACATGGTCTGTTCAATACATGTGCATGCTTATGTAAGGTTTCTTCTGGGCTTTCAGTGTCGTGAATGCAATTGTTGCACATGTAGCGTGCACAGGGGAGTATTCACAGTGTGTATACATGTAAGCTCTATTGACTGCTTAGCCTGAATTAAAGCCTCAAAGGAAAAGCCTCACACTGCAGTGACTGATCAATCCAAAGGTTGTTGGTAACACCGCAGCCAACCACGAGAACGTCTTTCCTATTGAGTTAAGGAGTCATGGTGCCATACAGTCAAAGTAACCCAAGCAATGAATGCCTCTCGCATTCAGAAGTGATAAAACCGACATACAGACGGCTATTTTCTCTAACAGGTTCTTTAGAAAAATATACTGCGGGAAATACTGTCGGTAAAAGCCTATATGCTTAATTGTTAAGGGTATAACCCTTACAGTACCTAACATATCGTTGCATGAACTTCACTGAAGGGTTCGTGATGGGTAGCGTTGAAATGCCAAATGGGAACTGACAGGCTAATCTATCACTGTGCGCCTCACCCTCTGGAATTCGCTTTGAGAGGAAACGGTCTGTCACACTTCTGCATTTAATGAGGATGCGAGTGAGAGAAGTACAGATATTAAAGTCAACAAAGTCTGCTCCAGGTTCGCCAACAGGTGTTTTAGTGCTGACTGAACATATGCCAGTGGACCCGTCGGTGTCGAGGGGAGACGCGCCCATGGTGGAGGACTGCGATTCAATCAAGACAAATGGTGTAAATGGTGTTAGAGAGAATAGCATTTTGGTTCAACCAGCTTCCTTGTGACGCCCACGCAGCCTGACAATCGCTTGCCACATCTGAGCTGGAAAGTGTGTGTGTGTGTACGTACGTGCGTGCGTGCGTACGTGCGTGTGCATTCACAGTAACTTTTTTGCGGGGGATAAAACAAGGCAAGCCAAACATGTTACTGGCAGCACTTAAAAGTTGCAAACCGGTGTGTGATTTCCAATTCGTGCAGTGACCTTCACATGTCAAATACATCTGAAAGAGTTCTATTGTTATGCGTGCGTGTTCGAGAGAGGAAGAGTGTTTGGAGGCTGTTTTGGTTGGTTATTTTTCTCAGGCTGCAGCCAACTATTAGACATCCTGACAGAAACCGAGAGAGAGGGAGTGATAGGAAAGAGCGAACGGAATAAAAACCGTTTGTCATTTAAACACCGAAAAGTGGATTTCTGTGAGCTTTGAGTGATTTAAAAAATAGTCAAGTGGAATGGAGCCCAATTGGCTGCCCAACTTAAAATCATTACACCATGCCACTTTAACTTGCCCTTCATCTCAGATAGCACTGAAAACTATTGATTTTCTCTTCCTCGTTGGCTTCCCGGAGCTGTCTCTCGACAAACATCCCTCTCTCCTGTTCTACCCTTCTTCATCAGTCCTCCTCTTTTGCAATACCGCCAGGCGATCGACACACCAAATCCCGGACACTTCTGAATGACAAACTGCCCCCTCAATGAAATTCTCCATAAATCACACAAACAATGATGTGCTCCCCTGTGCCACAGTTGACAGATTAGAGATGGATCGTGGGTGCCGCAGGCGAAGCGCCAAATGACGCACGCCATTAGGCGTTGGGTAGAGTTATTCAAATCAATAACTCTCTCTCCTCAAAAGAATCCACCTCCTTAGCCTTCCCTTGAGGTCTAGACCTGTCAGATAATGACACCTCTATTTGTTAACCTTGTCATATTCTGATGACATTTACTCCTCCTTCACATATCAGCTATGAACCTTCGCCTCCGCAGTGTATTATGTACTGCAATTGACAGTGCACGACCTATCTAACCCTCTCTGAGCTGCTCGTGCGAGTGTGTCCATGGTGCCAGTAAAAAAGCTTTTTGCTCTTAAATGCTGGAGTAGAAATTATTTTCTTAATTTGATCGTTATCTAACTCGTGCAGGTCATTTCAGTTCAGCTTCGGTTTGGGATCTTTCCTCTGCGCCTCGAGACTGGCCGCTATCGTGGGAGAGCAGGGAAAGCGTGCCGTTGCCATTTAAATGTAACAGAGGATGAGTTTCACTTTGTGTTTTACTGCCCTTTCTATCATAATTTATGTGTGAAACTGTTTAGCAAGTGTCAAAATCCAGATCTATTTTGGTTACACCATGGAGATAGGCTTGACTTGCTTTTTAATTATAAGTCATTTGCATTGGCATGCTTCTTAGCAAAAGCACGGGATGAGCGGGTGGAGCGAGCATTTATCTGATTTCTTTGAATTTTGTTTTGTTTTGCAGTAACTGACTATTTAAGCCATTTGCTACGGGCGGCTACCTTATATTGAAAGTGACTGTAATGTATATTTCTGTCTTGTAATCCCATGGGATGGGTCGTTGACAAGGCATGAATATAAAACTCATTCATTCATTCATTCATTTTTATAAGATCGTATTTACAAGGAAAGCCTAGAAAGCAAGAAAAGAGGACAGGAAAAAAAAAAGTTCATGAATTCCACATATTAAAAATGTCTGGCTTATAACAAGCAAGCAGTGCAGATAAGCCATAACACAGACTGGTGACTGATGAATAGTTCAGTCGTGACTTTAATATGTATGTTATGAACAGTGTTAAACTAACCGTCTCCAAGTAAAAAAAATTTAAAAAGCCCAGGAAACGGGCGAATGCGCCAGATAGGGCAAGATGCTTACCACTGCATGCGCCTCATTGTCTTAAATGAATTGTGTCACGCTGTCAGGGAGAGTTGATAAATGGGCCCAAACATGACATTTAGAATAACAAATTCATCTCTACAGTGGCAAAAAAACGCTTGCAAATTCAAAGGGAGCCGTCCCACTGTGCTCAGATCTTGTGGAGCAGTTAAAATAAAATGAAATAAAGAGAGGAAAAAAAAAAAAGGAATAAAATAGGACAGAAAAAAACATGAAGTCAAGGGTGTGTTTTGACTGATTGTTTTTGAGTAATAGCTCCGCACAGTGTGTTAGATCCTCCAGGCCCGCTAGATTACATCTGGCTGAAGACAAAGCTAATCCCAGAGGACAGCCATGTGAGGGATCACTGTAGATGGGTGCACCGCAGGGCACCGAGGCCCATGCCGGGTGTGGTGTTTGTGTGTTACTGTGTGTGTGAGTGCGTGTGTGTGCGCACTCAGCTTCGATCATGAGCTCAGCTTGGGGGTCATAGCACACACATCACACAGGCTTACCTCAAATTCGAGATGTGTGGATTTGTGCTTGTGTGTGTGTGTGCACACAAACTTCCCCTTAAAAGCTAACTCTACCCTTAGCTTTGATAAGGCATGAAAGACACTTTTGCAAACAGCATCCGTCATCCTCAACGACCACTGCGATCTCCCTTGGAATAACCACGCCGTCTCAGCTGACTTTGCTCGCCGGCGAACATCCAGCTGCCTTGTGCCGACACGACGCGCGCGCACGAGCTTCTGCCGGCGTCGAGTTCATCGCACACTACATTTTGTAGGGGGGGGGGAGCGCTAAACTCAAGCCTCCATTGAGTCTGTTCTCCTTTTGAATTGCGGGGCTCTGGAATTGGAAAAGACCCAAGCTATTTCAATGCAATCATCTTCTTTTTCCGCGCTGCTCTTGTACTTCGGCATCAATATGTATTTCATTCCTCGGGGCCATGTTTGAAATTATAGAGAGCTCTTGGGATAATGGCCAAGGATTCGACTCACTCTGGGCACATTTAGCGAAGAAAAAAGCTAAAGAAGCTTGTCACAGTATTTGGACTAACACACCTACACAGCACAAGGTTGTTAGGGCTCCGCGCGGCTGTAAGCCTATGGATATCACTGACTCCCTGGTGAAGGATAGAGACAAATGTTTCCTAGCATCTCCAGTGACTGAATGACGAGCGCGGTTGTATTGCCGTGGACCGACACCGTGTCAGAAGAATGGGGTTGGGAGGGAAGTAGTCATTTGCCAACTTTGACACCGCGGGGAGGCATTGTCGAAGGCGAGGGAGAATATTGAATGAGGGATGCGGAGGGGAAAGAGAAAGTGAGAAAAAGAGTAGCCCACTGGGTCCTCTGTACCAGGGCAAACAAGGAAAGTGGTAGGGGGTTGTGAATAACAAATTAATTAGAAATGGGAGCAAGATAGCGAAGGATGAGAGGCTCGACGGACAGGGTCCGGGGGAAAAAAGCCAATCACGGTGCAGTGAGCTGTGAGCCCCATCCATTATGTGGGGACTGACAAGTTACTAGCAGTCAGGGCGGGAGCTGCACTTAATAAATCAAAGCTGACAACTCCTCCTTGGCCCTATCTCAAGTACAGCTTTCCCACTTCCCCTTCCCTAGCTTCCATTAAGCTTCACCTTCTGCCGGCGCCCACACCACCGCTGCCCACTGTCCAGGGCTTCACAAGCACAGGATTTACTATTCCCCTGCACTGATGGTCAGAGGGCCAGAGAGGCAGGTGTGGAGCC
>OMLF01002739.1:5840-33336 GCA_900302615.1 Holocentrus rufus | reverse complement strand
CCATACTTGCACACACACTCGCACGCACACACACCCACAGACACACAAACATACACAAACACACACGCAGACGCCGCTACGCACTTCACAATTCCACTGGTTTTGTCTTCCCAAGGCATCGGGAAAGCCAAGAAATTATTTAAAACAGTATTTCATACAATGCCCACCACCATGTTTTATTCACCTTTGACTGTGATAATAGCTAATTGATTACCTGCTGGAAACTAAAAGGACTGAAAAGGTCAAGGTATGGCACCCCGCAAAGGACAAACAGCATGGGCAGTGCAGAAAGGTCACAGCCCCCTTGCCTTATTGAAGAGAGGAGCGGTGGATGAGCTAACAGGAATCCCAGGGGAGCCACAGCATGAGTAATTTTGGGGCAGACGGCAGCCTTGTCTAAATATAAGCACTCAAGCTGTGCTGGCTGGCACAGGTTGAAGACCCAGTCTTGAGACAATGTTGAAATCCAGGTCAGGGGGAGAGATGGCTGTGGGATGAGGTAGCATGCCTAATAGTAGTTTTATATAACTATGTCTTATGTATAAAAGTTAACATGCTATTTAACAGCGGATTGAATGAATGAAAACTCAATAAATTAATCTTACGTAAACATCCTTGCCCAAAGTGCATGAACTCCATCAAATTGTTTAATAAAAAAATAAATAAATAATAAAAATAAATAAATCAAAAGTTCCACTTGAAGCACCATTCCCTTCCTTTTTTGAGCACAATGTTCACCTGATGCCTCTCTAGGTGAATACGTTTTGTGTTGACTAGTGCTGGTATATATTTTAACAGTGTGTAGGTTTTCTGAAGCTGTATTCAGCACAGCTGGCAGCTGTGCTGAATGTGATGCCAAAATATATTTCACTCTTTGCCTTGCGTCCTTGTTGTTACCACTCCAGCTTGTTAATGTTTGAATAATCTGCTGCCTAAGTAATTTCATGATTTAGTCTGCCGGTGAATTGCTATAGTGTTGAACAGCCTCTGAGAGCTGTCCTTGGTGCTGAAAGTTTTGTCAGGAGCTGGTCTTACTGATGTCATTAGATGCTTTCCTAACTCATGGAAATGTTGAATACTTTGATTTGGATGATTTGTCCGCCATTAATATAGCCTTGTCATCATCTGCTTCCACCATTGTTGTAGCCAGCGTACAATTGTTATAATAATCTTGGCAGAAGCTAACAAATTGCAGAGTGCCATTTGCATGTTTTGTGTAAGCTGAACACCACTATCTGTTGAGCTGTCTCATTACACTGGGAGGACACAGCTGCTACTTCCTTAGGCACAGGTTCTGCATTTGTGAGATATCTGTAGTACATGCTTGGTTGAGGGACACAAACCATAGATGATGCTTTATTTTCCAGGTCTATAACTCATGATTTAATTTAGCCTTGCTTTAAAATTGCTTCTAAATTGAACAAATTATTTTCAATTGTCGAGTCCTATTGCACAAGCTTAGCATTACAGGTGTTTGTCTACAGGCGGGCTATGCCTTGAATTAATTTAACGTGTGGAAAACGTTTTATCCACACATTTTCTGAAATACCATAGGTACGGCTAACTAGCTCCACTTTGGCTTTTGTACTTCCTCATTTTATTGCTTATTGTAAGACTTCACTCCCTGTTGTGAAAATGATGAATAAATTCAGTCTATATTGAATAGAAGGATTGCTTTTTTTCTGCACAAAAATAAACTGACACCGTTTAGATTGAATCTTTGTTATTTCCATTATACCTGTCGTCCTCTGAATCTAACACACAATAACCAGTGATTAAATATAAACAAGCAACAACAAATGTACATATTTTGATATTGCTAATTATTATTATTATGATTAAGAATAATATTATAATTACAAATTGTGTAACACCTCACTTCTTTCTTATGGTGATGGTATAACCATTGTCAAATTGTAATGCAAATGGCATGTATCACTTTTTGGAGTAATGAGTCCAATAGAGTTCATATCAACTCACAAAATTTCAACAAAAATGCAGGGTTCATATTTACATGCATTAACAGAGATTTGCTCACACATACATACACACTATAATGCTTACTACACCCATTAATGCAACACACCACTGCTATCTCCATCCTCTAGAGTCCATATACTCAGGTGTTTGTTTATAGGGTTTGAAAGGCCATGTTGTAAAAAAGCACAAAGAGGCTCCATTTATTTGTCGCCATGGCTGCTTTTAGCTGATGTCTGAGGACAACTCTCTACTTTGCCCTTTACGCACCCCTCCCAAAACGCAATGAAGTGAAATGGTGGTGACAGCCACATCCTTGCCGGAGCAGACCAGACGTCCCTTGTTAACACGTGGAGAATGAAACAAGATTAATGTACACTTCAAGGGCAAAGAAAAAGGTTGAATAATTGAAAACCCCACTCTTGCTGGGACTATGTGTTAAAAGAGCCTGACGATCACATCACATTGCTTTCACTTTTCCAGTCGGTTTCCGCTCTAGTGCCACGTGGCCCCATTTGGCACAGAGGCATTAGGTATTCTTCCATGTAAGCTCTGTTTCTCCCATGAGCGCCTGAACTCTATTCAAGGTACAAAGGGGAGATAGTGTTTGTAGTCTTTGATTTACCAATGGGGGGCCCATAAGATAAAAGGAGCTTGGAGTCTAACCGCACCAAATACTGGGCTTAGCAGAAAGCAGTTAACCGACAGGGCTCCCTTAGGACCCGCGGGTCCTGCTTGTCAGCTTGACACACTTCATGTTGCCATTTGCACTTTTACCGAAGGGGTTTTCCTTCCCATGGGGACTCCAGGGGGCTCTCCTTTTAGACAGCAGGAGCATGACGACAGAGTGGAGAAGTCAAAGCTGTTGCAAGCTTCACAGGAATACAAATGTTGGGCCAAAGGTCATCTAATCGCAAGCTTTGCAAGTCACCTGCGCCTCTCTAATGCCATTTATTTTATTGATTTACACAACCACGTGCAAATACACTTGCTACATGGATATAGCTGTGTCTGCACCCTCACGCATGTACACACAAATAGAGACACAAGTGTAGCAAAAAAAAAAATAATAATAAAATAAAATAAAAAAGGAGCTACCTGAAAATTAGCTAGGCTTAATGTGACAGCTTCTGCTGGACTTGCAACTCATAGTCCTTTTTTATTGTTTGTCCCGTGGTTTTATAAAGGCCTTTTAGTGGTGCTTTGAGAGCTGTATGTAGCGCATGTGCTGACACATGTATAATTCACACAGTGTTAGGGCTGCAGATGAAGGCAAGGGAGGGGAACTGTAATGGCCACACCACATAATAGCAGTCTTAGGTGCCCTGGAACAAACTGTACTCCTGCACCTGTTTATATGTAATGTGTTGTTGACGTGCTCGTGTGTAAAAGTTGATGTCAGACATCTGCAGATTTGGCAGGACAACCCACTGACACCCTGCTGATCATTCACTGCCATGACCCATCAATCAGATCTGAGGTGTTGGGAGATGCAGACTGCCTGATTGATACTATGTGTCACTGTAGTGTGAACAGAATTCGATTTAGGTGGTGACTGAGAGCCTCTGGGAAGCTAGTCAATATGCTGCTTGCCAAACTATAATTAGCCCAATGGGTCCTTTGCATTGGGGCAAGGTAACACTGTGAGTCAATTGTCAAGTTTAATAAGAATGTCAGTTTTGAAGTGGAATGGTTTGACAGAGGTGTCATGCCATATTATAGAAGTTTGTAGAGACTAGAAAAGATTCTATTCAGTCTCATAAAATATTGCATCTATTGCATTCATTGGTGGTGACAACGTTGAGGTCAGATTATAATTTACACGATTAATTTCTTTTGACAAGTACTGTACTTGGACAGTGAAAATGTGTCTTATAAAAGCACTGGCAATGAAATCAGGTATTGCAAGCCCTTTATATCCACCCCCCATTGTCCAACTCCTTGGATGGCACAAAGGCCTCATGATAAGGACTGAATTCAAAGTTGTTATGTCACTGTTATTCTCAGAGCAATCTATTAATAAACTTCAATGCTCCTGTTTTTATCTTAACATTTCACTCTGGATGTCTGTGTCGCTGCCGTTCAGATCAAATGATTTACTGAGTGAAAACAAACTGTTGGAAACACAAAATGTGCACAAACTCCTTGACTAAATTACTGTTGTTTAGAATTATGATCATGTATGCCTTGTACAAAAATTGTCCTGCATACTCTGAGCAGTCATAAAGTCTCAAAGCCTGTAGACTTGATGGTACTTTGCAATATGTTTACCATGTAAAAATATTAGGGCTCTGCAGGGGTTCTGAGAGATATGGTACATGGCGAGCTTGCAGAGTGCCTTCCAAATGAGACGTACTGTTGTTGAGCTCATTAATGGATGGGAAGGAACGCGAGGGAAAGAGATCATATTTATGGAGCGAAACACACACATGAATGTGTATGTACACTACACACACGCAACAAAACATGCTCTTTCGAGACAGTAGAGTGATGGCATGTAATTATTTCCTCAATGGTCGACCATGTGTTTATCAGAATGTTAATGTATGCATAATAACAGGCTCCGCAACGCCTGCAAGAATGTCAAGGCTGTCGGCCCGTCAATCAAACCTCTAAATAGAATGGCAAATAAGCATGCGCCGCTGTCATGCTAAATGACAGACAGAGCCCCCACACAGCCTTTAAGCTGACAAATATCAGGCCAGCACATGGGGTGGAATTATTGTATCAGGGCGCATTGAGAGAGGGTGGTCATTTTGCCACAGGGACTGGTACCTGAGTCTATTGTAGGAAGTAAGGAAAGCTCTGGACTGCAGAGCTGAGGCAGAGAGAGAGACAGACAGACAGACAGACAGATAGAAAAATAAATAAATAAATACATAAAAAACAAGGTAGACGCTCAAAACAGTGGACAGGAAAAAGAGAGATAAAAGAAAAGCAGAAAAAGCAGGCTTCAGCAGTGTGGTACAGGAGACAGAAAAGAGCAGACAAAGTACCAATGGGCTACCCACTTGTAGTGCCTATTGATTATCTGCGACTCAAAAAGTAACAAAAGAAAATCGTGGGTTGCATCTTTCTCGGGCCTTGCGAGTCAAGATAATGCCAATGCCAGAAACCTTTATTTGTTTATTTTTTTCTGTATATTGGTTGACAGTATGTAGGTGGAGGAACTGCACAAAGTTGGTGTGTCCAAAGCAAACTTCATGGAGGCCTTGAAGGTAAAACCACCTATTCTCCAATAGCTCTTACTACGCATTACTAGTTTCTATGACAATTGTTCATTGGTTATTTATTGTATTGAGCTTGTTTTAACGGGAGAGAACACATGCATAAAATTAATCACAGTTATTTTAATTTACAGTAATTTCCATCCCTGTGCTTTTTTATGGGGTTTTGGTATGATAAAGATCAGGGAAAATTTAATTTGCACTTACGCCAGTGAAGAAATGTTGACTTCAATTGAAATAGTGGGAATAAATTTAAAACTGCAATGTATTCTCAGCCTCCCATTCTTTCAGCTAACCACCTCCATTCTTAGCTCTTATAAGTAGTTGTCAGCATGACAGCATTTATCTACTTTGCCCTATTAAAGAGTAGAACCTGATTACGATCGTCTTCAGGACAGATTTTCCTCAGATTAGTTCAAAGATAACTATTTCAGGAAAGGCTATGCCAGATGAGGAAATGGGGACAGACACGGGACATAGATACAGGTGAGGTGTCTCTGTCCGTAAACCCAAATGACTTAACGTGTCACTTTAGGATGGCAAGGTGTGCCGGATTATGACCAAGGTGTAAGGATGAGCTGCTTACAAAAGACACGTAAGGCAAACAGGCAGAGACAGGCACTCAGTGACAGTGGCATAGCAACTTTTACCCCATGGCCATGGCAAATGCTTGAATCTGATTGGCTGGAGGGTGTCCGTTAAAGCCATATCAGGACACCTCAAGCTTAGTCCATATTAAAGATTAACCTGCCATTCCATATTAGTGCTCACTGCATTCAGATCATAAAATATATTGTAGCTAACCAGAACAACATTAAAATAATAGCAACACTAACTTGCTGCCTATATTAAGCTAATGTTAGCGCACAGTATTAGCCATCACACCCTGCCCCAATCCCAATTGCTTCAAAACTACTGATTATTTTTCAGCACATAACATTGCTGTAACATTAACACCAACACTGAGTTAGCCAAGTCATTTTTGTGTGGATATTAGATCCATTTTGACAAATCTACAAGGCCATGGGTCAAGTTGAATAATGTTAGCCAAATTAGCTGGCATCTTAACTAGCATCTGTTCCAGATATTAATCTTATTTGCATAAAGAAGAAAAGTTATATTTTCACAGCATTTCGCTCCCTTAATAAATTCACTCTCACTGTTTTTTTATTGTTGGCAAGTGGCTGTGGTATTAGCATGTAATGCATTCCAAGGTGAGCCTAAATCATTCCTTTGGCCTCCATTTTGTCCATTCTTAGCCTATATCAGGATACCTTGTTGTGCATTTTCCTTTACATAATGAATATGCTCTGGCTCAGCAAAAAAAAAAAAAAATCCCTGACCTGTGGGTCATCAAAGACAGCTTTGTCCTGAAAACAGCGCTGTCATACCGATCACTGACTGGCTGCCACAATTCAGAGCATCTCATCGTTCTCAGCTGTTAATTCTTATCTCATATCCCCCATGCCTAAAGGAAATCTTTAGCAAAACTGTGATGGACAATAAAGAGTTCACGCCAGAGAGCACAGCTATAATTGCACTAAAAAAGTATGGGGATGAGATATTGCATGGCTGATTCTGTCTGTTACCTTCATCTGCTGCGGCAACAAAGCGATATAAGGGTTGTTCTCAAGCTCCGCGGCGCTTCGTCGCAAGGACACCGGGAGCAAAGGCTCGCCCGCGTAAATCTTTAAACAGAGAAGTCACTTGGACACATTTAAGAGAATTAATGCCTGGACCTGCGGGAGAGGATGATGTGTTGGCCCGTATGAGGGCGAATGCCGCTGAATCGAGTTAACCAAGCAGAATCATCTTACAATAATCAATTCTTAATTTCATGCTGAGTGCCTCAGATTAATCTGTGCAGCAAGGAGGAGTGGATGAACTTTGGTTTTGGGCTCTGTTGCCGCGCTGCTTGTTAAACACACCAGGGGAGAAAAGGTGGGGAAAAGAAACAGAGGAGGTGGGATTGTAAAATTTTACAACCGGACACTTCCAAAGCATGTAGCCTCTGAGATCTTAAAACACTTATTATATGGTTCAAACAGTAAACCACGAAGTAACTCCAGTGGTCTCCGGGAGTAAACTATGAAATTCCTCTCGTTTGTGCTTGAACAGTGCATTCAATAAACAACCAGGCGGTGATAAACAAAACTCTTAACCCTTGCAATCTCGCTGTATGAGAATAGACGCTGGGATACAGGCCATCCTTTCAATGGTGTCAGAGATCAGTAGATGCCACTTGCTGGAGAGGAATAAAAGCACTGTTTTTATTTATTTATTTATTTTGATATGGACATGGTGCTAAAAATATATTTTTAAAACCCAGAGTCAACCTAGGTAGCTTTGGATTGGAGACCTAATAAAACGTGGTAGTAGAGATTGTAGGCTATTGTACATTGTGCACATCAGCCTGTAAAAATTATTTTCTATAAGGCTTGTTATCGGTACTGTACATCCTGCCCTGCATTTAAATCACCTCCTCTCATAAAGCAACGCAAGATTCATGAGGTTTTTCAGTGTATAATCAGCAATATCCAAATCAGATCAGTATGCCTCAGTAAACAGTTTATTAAATCAAAATAAGCAGATCTCCCCCTAATGACACAATTCAGTAGCTAACATTGACAGTGTTGGTGGAAGAGAAACTGTTATACAGCGTCTTATAAAACAGTAATCAGATTCTCCTCCAGTATGACCTTGATCAGAGCAAGCAGCAAACAGTCAAGCGTGCACGCACATGCACGGACCCCCATGTGCGCGTGCGCACACACACACACTAACACAAATACATACACACTGGCAAACACACACATACACTCGGGCTCAGGACACACTGCCTAATCACTGGGGCCAATCTGGTGAAAACAATCACTCAGTTAATTGAGAACAGTTTAGGAGAAGAGTGTATCACACACACACACAATCATCAACACACACCCATACATGCATGCCCGCACACGCGCGCGCACACACCCACACACCCACACACACACACACACACACACACAGAGGAACAGAGCTTACAGGGACGTCTTAGTTATTTACCAAGTCATTTCTCTTATCACTTAGGCTTTGTAAACAGCCAATGGGGAGGTAATGCAATCTCCGGTGCTGCTCACTCAAGTCTCAGATCAGTGCGAAAAAAGACAACGGCGTACCCCATTCCCAGCCCATCATTCATGGCAAAGTGGCCAGAGCGCTCCATTCACTGCATTCAGAGGTAACCTTCGGAGCAAACCCCATGTAAATTATGGCCATAGATCTGTTTACAACAGATTTATGTGTATTTCATAAGGTGATTTAGATGCTGAATAAACTTGAAAACATAGATCTGTGTGTGTTGAGCGGTAAGCCTCAAGTCAATAACTGCACAAGTACTGCGCTCATTGGAGATTGATTTAGTTGCTGACTTTCTGTAATTGAATCATAACTAATTGTAATGAGCAATCGGGGGTAGATCCACCCACCTTCGAGAGAGGAGCATGCAGACTGTCGAGGAAGCTCACTGTCCTGCTGTGACTTACACTGCCTGTACATGAGGGCACTCAGCTTCACACGGAAAATAAATCAATCATCTCAAGCATATTAGGGAATTCATATGGTATATCTCGAACAGTGCTGGGGGTAGCAAGTTACATAACCTAATGAGTTACATAATAGTATTACTTATCTGAGAAACAGAGTAGTGCAACATAGTTTCAAATGGAGTAATACTGCAAGTCATGCAGGTTACTTAAAGGACAGTTGACAGACAAACATCTCAAAAAGCATCTGTTAATGAGGTAAGATGTGCTGCAGTTACAGCACATCTTACAGCCTGACTGTAAGACATTTTGTCTTAAGTGATGGTCAATATTTTATCTAACTGTTGCTATAAATTTGATAAGCAGCCCTCACATTACAATTTAGGCCATTAGGCTATAAATGTATCAATATATCTAAATATATCTATATGCTCAATAATTGAAACTAATTATGTAGTTGTGTTTTTAAGAGAGGTGTTGACTTGTCAGCATAACTTTCCATTAATCAAAACAATATTAAAGTAATATAACTGGTAATATAATGAAGCACTATGTACAGAAACTTGTAACTAGGCTAAAATTATGGTGGTTAATTTATGGAGTGATGGGTAATATGTGATGTATTACTTTTTAATATATTAGCTAAGCACTGCGTTATATTTTGAGAGTAACTTCCCCAACTCTGGTGTTAACGCTATGGATGTTATGGAGAATCCTGGAGACTCCCATAGGCATTTTGACACCTTTGTACCTTCACGTTTGATCAGTAAATGGAACAAATGTGGTGTGTGATTGCAGACAGCTCTGCTGTGTGACGACTCTTTGTGACTGTCTGAAACTGAAACTATATCTCCATTTTCAGTACGTTTTAAGAGCTACATTGGACTTTTCACAGTATATGCAGTGTTAAAAAGACAAGTTACCGCTTTGTGGAGTGACACTGACAATCTTGTCCCTTCAGATGGCTTTCGGCTGAAAAGGCTTGGTGAAAAGAAGCAAGAAAATCACTTTCTGTACTTTTCACGTTCAATCAGTGAAAAGAGTGAGAATGGATAGTAAGTAACTTTCAGCCATTACAAATGACAGTGGTGTGAAAGAGAGTGTTTTTCCTCCATAATACCCCCCCCTCCTTTAGCCCCACCTCCCACCAACATCCGCCCCAAACCTCTGCCACACACACACTGCAATCTGTGAAAATGCCTTCTTTTCACATAATACAAAGATAAGCATGCTATCTCACACCAGAATCTGTCAAGTGCCATTAGTTTCCCAGCTATTCCATTTCGCTCTGTGGATCCATACTCCACGCCTGGTAATGATAAAGTCACTTAAATGGATGGCTCTTGTGCTGGATGTAGATATCTTTACCGAAGAATAGTTGTTGGTGCTCCACAAGTTCAAATGCTCACCTTGACAGAGTTACAATGCTGTTGAATAGCAAAGATGAAAGTCTATTTATTAAACAAGTGCTTCCTATGTTCTGCATCTTGGTGTAAAGATCAGTGGCTCTCTACTTCATGAAGACGTCACAAAAAAGAAACATATCTGCATTTATTGTAGACAAAATGTGACTGTTTGCAGCTTTTTCCTTAATTAACTTTTACAAATAATTCTTAAAATGATGTTTTTCCGTGTTTCCATCAAGACTAAACAATTGCAGACAACTGCAAATATTATAGTCATTTAAATAACATTACATGTGAAAACACTATTGCTCCAAAGTGTGATCATATAAGCCTCCAAGGCAGTTTATTAATTTTGACGGTAGGCAAAGGATGTGAAATTCTGACAGCAAATTAGAATTGAGGGCTGAACTGTCTTCTTTTTATGCTTTTGGCATTTCTGTGTCTATTTGACAGTTCAAGAGAAGAGAGACAATGAACACTGATAGAGACAGTGTGGGGGATGACATACAGGAAAGATGGTAACCCTGGTTATTGCAAGAACATCGTATACATCCCAGCCAACTTTAGCCACCAGGATGCCCCTGGACTGTCTTTATAAAATGTCTATTAATCCCTCACTGATCAGCTTCTTTGGAAGATCTGCCTCACACTAATGGGTGGACAGAATTAGCAATTCCCACTGTCAGCTCTTTTCCAGTGCGTTCCACGCAACATCCCTTGAGCACCTTCAAACGGGTAAGGCTGCGCGTGCACACTGATCCAACCCAGCCTGCGCTTAAATAGATGGAAGCACAGTCTAGCGTCAAGATATGATCTCTGCATCTACAAAGCCAGTCGAGCGCAGCACATGTTAGTCATCCATATCACACCCCGCACTGAATTCCCCCAACACGTCTGCCTCACTTATTGCCATAGCAACTTAAGCTAAGTGCTCCCAACTCACAGCAAAGATTTGGTGTCTTCACACTGAGGACGCTAAGTCCAAGCCTGCTCGTTCTTTATCCCCTTTCACATAAATTATGTGACAATTTACTGAGTAATACCAACTATATATCCAGATAATTCTAAAAACTCACTGTAAACATCACTCTCTCTGTCCCTCTTGTCAAATAGTTCATGCAGATGCCAATGGGCTGTGAGCCCTCAAGCTGCTTAAAAATATAAAACCATACATAACTGCAGCCAGCCATAACTACATTAGTAAATCCTTTGGAAAAGCAGACTAGATATACAGTGCTGATTTTTAATATGAAAGAGTTAAGCAGGGTAAGATCTGCTCTCTCATCTCCTCTCTTTATCCATCACACAGAGAATCCCCACAGAATGAAAAGGTGGCATGTGGTAACATCATGATTCCCTAGAATACTAATCCAATGCAGATGCACAAACTGTGAAAAACACAAAGTAGAAAGATTTTTTCTCATCTGAGATGGTGCTACATTACAATTGCCAATGTGCATATTGCTTGTCCAGTACTTACAAAATCTCGACGATACTTGAAGAGACCCCAAAACCTGAATTCAAGATGCTACGGGTGAATTATTGTGAGATGGGCTTTAAAATAAGCTGCATTCTATCAGCTGGAGAATATTCAAGCAGCGGGGACTGTGAAACGCTCCAACAATGCTTGATTTCACAATTTCAGAGCAAAGCCCGAATGAGAAATATAAGAGCAATGACATGAGAAATATGAGTGGGATGTAATAAGCGTTGTAGGTATTGTTTTGGCAGAAAACTTTTTTGTGATTTCAGGTGCCGGTGTGCTATCTGAGAAATGACATTCAGAATCGTCTCTTCTCTTTTGCTTTGTTTGAACACCAGAAATCCCACCTGACTGTTCAGACATGATAGGCGACAAGATGGACTCAGCCAGCACTGAAATAAAAGATGCTGCCTCTAGTTTTAAGTCTGCTGTGTGGCAGCATTTTGGGTTTCCAATTAAACACAAACAGTTGCCAGACAAGAGGCAAGACAAAGACAAAGGGAGACAAAGAGAAAGCCTTGTTTTGCGCACAGTAACACAACATGCTGCACTGTGTATAACATGACAATGAAAAACTTAAGTTGCTTGTTTCTGGCTAAATGTTGTGTTTGAATCTCAAATATGGTTTCAGAGGTCTTGAAAAGGTAGCTTTTCTTTGCACAGCTAGTGAGGAATTTCCATGGTTGCATAATTTACTGTTTTTGTTTTACTCCCCAGGCCTATTTGGGGATGAAATTGGAATTATATTTTATTTGATCTGGTGGCAAAAGTTTTTTTTCAGTCATAATTGTATTTATTTGGATTTTGCTGAAAGAACAGTTCCAACATGGTTTGTGTTTGTTTTCTATTTGTATTTATTGATTCATTGATTGATTGATTGCACATTTTATGCATTTAGCTTTAATTGTGGCAGTAAACGTTAAAAAAAAAAAATCCCATGCCTCTCTCGCTCATTCAATTCCATGTGGCAGAGAAAACAACTCCCGACACCATCACAGTGTCACTGTTAAAGGTAGTCCATCACTGTGAATGAGAGGCTGCAAAATGTGTTAAGCAAGGTTACATCACAATGGTTATCTCAGGCTTTGAACTTTCACAATTTGAAAGAAGTTCCACTCATCATTCCATGTTAATGGATGTATTCAAGAGCGTCGCACGAGCCGAGACAAGAAAGGACAGGACCAGACGTCTACTTTTCTGTCTGATTTGCTGATTTCCGTTCTGTTTTCCTCTCCATAATGAAAGCTTTAGCCAACACCTGATGCTCTCTGCGGTTACATCTTTTTGACCCAGAATACAAGAATATCAGTTTGAGAATGTCAAACTCAATCCAGCATCTTGTTTCAAACCAGACTGAAAGTTGTCATTATATATGCCTTAAACTGGCCTTCAGTCAGTGTTTTTTCGTGGCATTCAACACAGAGCCATGTAGCACTGACATCAGCTTTATGTTCTCTATCAACACATTTGCAAGGAAGGAGAGAAATGTCATTTGAAGAAAAAATGTCCTCAAGATTTCAACCACAGGACCTTCCAGCTCCCTCATTGTCTCTTTCTGAAGGAAGCACACTTAGACTCAGAATGAAAAGAAGGGACTCTCATAAACAAATGCGAATCTATTATTCTGCAGTCTAATCCCACTTAAGTTCAATGCTCTTGGGCTGCTTTTGTTGGAAAGTAAATCAGAGGTGCTTGCCAGTTTATTTGACACTCCAGTGTATCAAAAGATGTGAAGAACATAAGCTCCCTTCGCTGAATCGGTCAGCCCTTTTGTTCAGCAAGGACAAGAACTAAAATAATAAAAGATATATAGTCAAACCAAGCTGTTTATTCTTTAATTGAAATTTATACCCACAAGGAGAGAGTGGAAAATGTGGATGCAGATCAAAAACTCACAATGTCAGAACTTCAAAGATTTCAACAGGGAGTACTTTTTAAATAAGAGGTTACCAAATTCATTATGTGGATACCCATTAAATTATGATGAAATTGAATCATCTATAATGCATCTATGTTAAATCCATGATGGATTTAAATCAACTATTCTTTAAAGAAGAAACTGGGGCACTTGTGAACAGGTTTTGAAGACAGATTAATAGTATTCAAATCAACTCTGATCGGTATTTAAAATTCAAAACAAGGCGATAGCTCTAATTTGGTGTCAAAATGTTTGCCAAATTCATAGACAGCTGTAGGCCACCTGTGACAATTCCCCCACTTGATAAATCAAATCTCTGCTAAAATATGACAAACACTGAAAGAAAAAAGAGGGAGATAATCTAGAGCTCTTACACAAAGTAAGCAAATTTGTGGCACTGCTACCAAAGTCCTGAACAAAAATTGATGTTAATATGAGCCCCCTGTGTTCTGAGATTGACAGCCGAGGAGATGAGGAAAGGCCTATTTCACCTTCTTCCCTGATGTTCCTGTGATGGAGGTGAGGCAGAGTGAGGGCACTGGAGGAAATCCTTCCCTTGCCATGGGGTTGTATATGGCCGGGCACGCTGTCAAAATGGCCTAAGCCCCTTGGGAGGCTGAAGGAATATAAAAGTACAGAGCGCCTCGTCAGCCTATTATTTCACAAGCAAAGATTTACAGCATGAAGAGGTAGCGCTGAAAGCATTAACCGCGAGGATCTTAAACAAAGTGGGCACGAACCGGCGTCACAACGCAGAGATCAAAATGATGCGACTCTCAGAATGCTCGGGAAACACGGGAGAGAAATTGCTGTTTTCAGACATTATGCAAAAAAACCTCGCTTGTTTTTACCTGCAGAGGTGTCAGTGTGTGTCAAGGAGAAATTGCTTCTTCTCTTACACAGTATTTTCAAAGGTATTTGAGTAGCTTGTTTGCTTTTGTACGTTTCGCCATGACCTATGCTAAGGCAAAGGCATCGGTCACCATTGGACACCGATGCCAAACAGAGGGATTCTTGGCAGTAAAACGCACTGGGGTTGAGTTTGAAGGTAATTGGGTTCATCAGGAAAAAGTCAAGGTGTGTTTCTTTTATCAAGATTCCTCAACAGTAAGCCAATTGATGTTTTAGATCCCTGAGACTGCTCTCAGGCACATGGCTGGGATCCTTTGTTTCCAGCAGTGCACAACCAGCCCATAAGCTCCTTGGCTTAATATTATTGGTTTTAGCCTGTCTGTAACTAGTGAACAATAGATGTTATAGCAGTACAGTGCCTTCCCTCTGGTGATAATATGTATTTCAATCACACCACCCAAAACAACCATCCAAAAAACAAATCTTTTCATAAACTCTCCATCTTCCACCCACGTCAAGCTTGCTGTGAGGCCATCTCCTGGTAATCAGTGAGTCTTTTTGTTTTGTATTTCCACCCCACAGTGCTACGATGCAAACTCGCATACCCATGGCTGTTGAATAAACAGCTGTTCCTGGCTCTGGCAGGTCAATCATCGGCGTGGCTACGGCTGCACAAACGAAGGGCGCCCCACCGAATGAGGACACTGGATGAACCGATGCTAAGTGCCAAAATGGGAAGGGCCAGGGTTGGTTTCTAGAGCGAGGAAGGGTCCAGAGGATCTTGTACCATCCTGTCCAGTAATGTGGGCTTGCTAGGTGGATTAAGAATGGTCCTAAGCTGAGTGCTACAGATTGTCAGGATTTAGGGATTTGGCAGGGAGGGATTGACAGTGGTGCGTGTGGATCGGGGTGGAGATTGAGAGCAGATGGCTGTGATTTGGGCCTGATTATCCAGCCGGCATTGTCACTGATCTCCATCATCCTGTTTCATTTTCCCAGGAAGTGCAGCTCATCTCAGACAGCGAATCCAACTCCTCCAATCCTGGGCGATGGACTCCGCTAATGGGGAGGATTAAAGGTGCCTCTTCCTCAGTTTCTGTGATACTTCTGTCCCTCTCCCCATCTATTCTGAACTAGATGTTTCTAGATTGCCTGTTTGCACCTGAATACGCAAACATCCATCCGCTTCATCGGCTTCTTTTGTTTCCGTCTGATAAAAACATGCAGTGAAGTCAAATTTACTTGTCATTTTGTTTGTATTTGTAGACCCATACATCCCTCCCTCCCAAAATAGTCACACAAAAGCCTTGATACCAGTGGCGCTTAGACTATTGGTGATTGGTGATTAGAGATGTTTAGGCTGTTCCTACAAGGCAGGAAGATCAATGCAAATCACAGCTTTAGATCATAGTCATTCTTTGGAGGAAATTTGTTTCATAGAAGGTTTGCCAAGGAACAGGGGCCAACGCTAACTGCCAAAAAAGGGAATTCATACAAAGCTATAGCAAGTGGGGAGTGCTGGAAGGCGAGCAATATTAATCTGAAACATGAGCATATGTCATCAGGGTGTTTCTGGGCACTGTGAAGTCCATTAACAGCCAGCATCCATCAAGTACGATAGTTTGTCCCAAGCCTAGGTCACAGTCAGGTCAACCAATCTTTCTCACACGGCACATTTAAAACAAGGTTAATCCTGGTGCTGTCTTTGCCTTATAGAGGGTGCACTAATCTGAGTGCTGCATTTAAAGGCTCGGGAAGGTTAACTCAAAAGCTCTGCAACAGACACAAATGCACACTTTTGAAAGACACTCGTGCGTGGGCATACTCACACACCTACCCACACGTGCACGTACATACACACACATACACACACGCACACACACACACGTTGGCGCGCCTATGCACAGGCAGCCAACAACGTTGCCTTTAGGGATACAAGAGGAGGATAATAGGACTGTTTTGCCAATTTCCTTCTTATACTTAACACCTCCGACAAAGTTAACTTCGCGTCCTTGCCAGTCTGTTTTCTAACAAGGGGACCATCAGCCAATTCCATTCACCCCCCTCCCTTTCTTCAGCTAATTATTTAAGCTTCAAATTGAATAGCAACAAGACAACGAAGTAAATCAATTAAACTAACATAACAGTGTTTTTGCAAGCTATTTCACACTTTTCAATTGCTAAATATATTTGATAGTTTCGGCAGCCATCATACGTTAATGAAAAATAGAGCAGATGCGACTTTTTTGTAACCATTGGCAAATTCATTAATGGCTTCCCTCTAAATAAATTAATAAATAAATAAATAATAATGTAGAAAACTGTCGGTGAAAGATAAGGTTCAACTGAATGGGAAAATTTTTAGCAAAATATACAAATGCCATTACCATGTCACCTTGCCTTGCCTGCAGTCACACTTACACGACGCTGGTTTGGCAGAGTGACACATTCTGTAAAATACAGTGGGTGATTGATCTCTGTCCAATCTTTGTGACAGGGCCCTCTGTAAGAAATGCTTCCTGCAGAATTTACACCAGCATGGGGTGTGAGTGAGAATACCCCATGCTGAGTGTGTGTGTGTGTGTGTGTGTGTCTGTGTGTGTGCATCGGGGGCTGATATACAGGGCCCGGGGCAGGTCGCTAGCACAGGAGCTCTAAATTTGGAGGCGCTGGCACCTTGATAATAAGAAGGAACCGCCATGATCAGGCAGGGGCAGGTAAGATTACAACCACCTGACTGCATAGCCATCTGTGCTGCAGCCAGCGTCGCAGCGCCACAGTGCCACTCTAGTCAAACAAAAGTATGTGCGTGGGCTCCAAGTAGGCCTGGCTGCTGTTGTTACCGAGTGTAGGTGTCTGCGCTTGATGAGACGCGCGTTTGTCTCTCAAGTTTTCTTCTTCATTACCTCCTTTCAGCCTTTCATTTGAAAGAGAAAAGTTCATATAATTGTGTAACTTCACTGACATTTCGCTGAAGAATTGTTTTGCTACTTGTCAGTTCACATTATTTCTAATGCTGCAAAAAAAAAAAAAAAACTGTTTCAATGTCAGCGCGTTCAGTAAACAATGTCCATTTTCATTGAACTGACAGCAACTTTTAACTAAGAATTGTATAGTCTTATTATAGGCATGAATCACTCTTGTCCTCGAGATTTAGTATGGGACGCTCGCAGTGCATCTCCACTGAGCAAACAGAACAAGAACATTTCAACATACGTGTTTGTGAGTTATAAGACACTCCAAGGACTCTTCTGTATGTGCTGTAAATTCAGAAAATCTACCTACACCGGGAAAAGAAAGGTATAACTCTGCTGAAGTTCCTTGCAAGGTGCTGCACACTGCAGGAGGATATTTATTAATGCTCATGAGACACTTTAAGCAGAGGTTAAATTTTCTCCTGACTGAATAGCTACAGTACCCTTAAGTATGATATGATATGGCATGGAGGGCCACAGATATTAAAGCTTCAGGCTGTTTTTGCCAGTTTTGTTTTCAACCTTGGGAAGGAACTATCACTCTGTGCTATAGGAATAGAAGCATTATGCTAATGAGAGCTTGCCCTGTGAAGAATACATTTGCTGTTGGAAAACATTTTGGCTTCCGCCTTGGGAGCTAATTGAGTACTCTGACAATGCAGTGCTTGGCTGGTTCACGTACACACGGGCGGAAAATTCAATTTCGCAGCAGGTTCAGAGCACTCCAGGAGAAGCGAGAGAAAAAGGGGTGCCTGGATTAAAGAGTGTCTGAGCTGGCTCTATGGCTCTGAGTCTGGCTCAGCGGGCATATTCTTTTCATTACAGTGTTGTTTTCTATTGTTTTATTGACCAACTGACAGTGAGACTGAACACATGCACATACACACTAGACACACACATACACAAACATATGCGCATATGCATGTACATCTATATCTATATCTATAGATAGACTGGATAGATAGATAGACAGGCAGATAGATAGATGCATGTGTGTGTCTGTAGTGTGCATGTGTGCATATATTTACTTATCTTGCTACCGTTTCACTACACCAGAAGGAAGTTTGCATCGATTTCCCATCTCTGACAGTTTCTCATATATTGTCTCTCCTTTGAAGTTCAGCAGCCACCATCACTGGAGTCAGCTCCATTTTTTTTTTCTTGTTTGCCAATGTAAACACGCTCAGTGAGGGACAGCGGACACAGTGATCTTCCAGCATCTGTCACTCCTCTATGACCTCCACTCTCCGTCCCTGCATGTATGATGCTATCTGGGTATGTATTGGGAGTCGGAGGGACCCATGTGGTGCCACCGGCCCAGCCCTTGACCTCGCCACAGCAGAGGGTCAGTCCCAGTCACAAGAGATTGCTCTTTGTGCCCGTCTTGCTGATACAAGTTAGACAAAGCAGCACGAAGTGGCAATAGATGGCCCTAAGAAAAGCGGAAATGGACTAGAAAGGGGAATCGAGCTCTCATATTGGTCAACATTCACGCACACTCATGTGGCTATATCCAAGCTTACATAGACACCGATGATGAAATATTAAATTTGACAGTGTGTTCTCCTGTAATCCTATTCACTGCCCACATTAATCTCAGCTACAACATTACTTACACCCTTATGAAAAACAGGATGATACAAATATTTAACAAATTTCCTGCACTTGTTTATTTTTCTGCATGCTCGTTTGCATAGCTTGCTGAACCGCAATGTCATGAAAATTTATAATCAGCAGTTTTTAGCCGCCGCGCTGCATCATGGGTGCCGTTCACTGATCTGATCTCTGCAAACAAAAAAGCCCAGTCAACACGGTGAGGAAACCTGGAAAAGGGAAGATGTCGAGAGGGAAAAAAAAACAAGTGCACTTTGAAGGTAGGGCTCATGGGACGGCCCCCCGTCTCATTGTGATCAACGTGCGACACGCCCTTGATCAAAGACAGCACTTTGTCCCCCACTTTTGCACAAGGTGAACGGGGGTGGGGGGTGGTGGTGTGGGGGGGTACTCGCTGCAGTCCTCCTCAGTGCTGGGGGATCTACGGCTCTACAGTTGTCAAATCACTGCAGCCTCTATTCCCTTTGAAAGAGACGCAGCTGAATCAACGTCTTGTCTGGCAAATTAAAACCTGTGCATAGACCAAAGCGTTGTTTAGCACACATTGATTTCCTACCATGCCCACAGACAAAAGTGATATTTTTCCAACAAAGCTAGTTTTCCCGTTTTAATGTCTTCACTTTGAACCTATTAGCTACTTTGTTTTGCTCTGCCTTAGTAATTAGCAGCAAAGCTAATCCATCATAGGTTTGCATTTGCACTGCGGACTGAAATGCTTTCTCGCTCGTCGGTATATAAGGTTTTTAGAGCCCGATGCAAGCTCAGGTTCAGAGAGCAAAGGAATTAGCTCCTAGGCATTGCACTGCTGAGCTGAACTCAATCTCTCACTAAATGATTCTTAATTCAGAGTGCCCTTTTCTTTCTGAGAATACTGAGACATTTAGCATTTAATGCCGGAGGTGCTATAGATTGTGCTTTGGCATGGCAATGGGACTCTAGAGTCTGTAAAGGAGAGGACGAGTGATGTTAATTTTCAGTATGCGGGTGGCTGGTCGTGGGAGGACAATATTGAAATGGCGGCCTTTTCTCTTGTCTAGTTACTGAGCAATATTGCCAGTGCTTTGCTGAAAACATAACTAGAAGTGATGCTCTATCTCTCTTTTTTTTGTGTTTGCACTCATACCATAGGATTCTATGCGGCTAGCCTTCTGTGTTATTAATGATGCTGTCTTTGTGTTATATACCAACGAGCCCGCTGTGCTCCTCAGTGTGGCAGAGAGGAAGAGAAAAAGAGAATGAGACAGACCAACTAGGGCATCTCGGAGCAGACAAGGTCTCCTGAACAAAGAAAAAGAGTTCATCTCTTAGTCTGGTAGTTGATGGGGCCACGTGGCACTGTAGTCTGCTATTCCCTCCAGAGGGTTCGAAGGTCCTTGGCATTTCCACCACGTACAGAAATGACAGACAGGCCAGACATGTGAGTGGGCTGATGCTATTTATCTGCTCGTTTTTCAAAGTTATTCAGAGGATAGATTTATACATTCTGAGCTGGAACCTTGCAGCTTATGGCCCATTTTTCATGTGTGTCTCCCAGATGAAGCTAAAAGCAGAAGGAAGGCAAGGGAGACAAGATTTAGACAAGATAAAGTCAATGTCCCTCTCTGTGTTTTTCTTTCTCCCCCTAAGAAACAGTCCTCTGCCATCAGTCATCTATTTGCCTCGCTGTCAGCCAGGCATATGTTGGAGTTGTCCTGTCATGTTGTGTTTGGTGAACTTTAAGATGCCCCTGACCTGCTTTATGTCGCCAGAGGGTGAGGAAGCTGTGGGGTGGGATGATGGGAGGCACGCTGGTGTGCAGTGTCCCTGCATCAGTCTCTGGGGTCAGGTATAAGTGCACATCTGATGTACAGTCATGTTAATACTTACATGTTGCTATTTATTTCTTTATTTCCTTGCTGTCATAGCGCGCTCCCCTAGCATGCTCTGGTTCAGTTTCCGAGCTCTCACTCCAGCCGTGTGACTTAATCAGTCTGACAGACTCTGGGTGCCTGAGGAAAGTCTCTCTCTCTCCGCAGTCCCCTTTCTCCTCAAGTTTACGCTCCCTGTGACAAACCCATTCTGGCACCTTTCGAAATGCAGTGCTCTCTGTTGGAGGGCCCTCTGCGGTCCCTTCACACTCACACACATGCATGCACACACCAACACAGATTCTGTAGCATACGTGCCACACACTAAGCAGGCACACAGGCTCACAGGTGCATGCGGGCACACACACACACACACACACACACACACGATGCAGGACATGCACTATCCCCCGGGCGCACATATCATGTCTCACACCCCTCTCCCCGAGATACTCTCCTCTTTCCACTCTGAGTGTTTACTCAAACAGCTTCCATGCATACAGAAGAAGCAGCTCCGCTCATTGGTTTATTCTTATTGAGTGACACTCTCAATTAGTTTTCATTGGAGTCTCGTGGTGTCTGACCTCTCCGGTTCTTCCTCAGAGCTCATTATAAAAGCAGTGGGATTCCAGGTCCGTGGTTCTGCCTAACCTTGGCTCGGGCCCAATACATTCTGGCTAACAAAGTGGGCTGGAGAAAACTTCAGCCTGCTGTTAAGAACCTCCCTGCAGGGCTCACTATTTAATTCAGTAACACAACAGCACCCCCGTGGCTTCCTCAACCACTCCACTTAATCGGAGAAACTGAAAAACACTTTTCTGCAAGAGCCAAATGGTACTCCTCCTTTCCCTCCGTCTCTCATCTTTCGGGCCCCGCTGATGCGAGGACAACAAACCTTTTCTAAAGCGTGAGATATCATCGCTAACAGAGATGATGGTGGTTTTATTGAAAAATGGCGCTGTATTAAAGTGTTAATAGTATAATGGATTGAAATTGGAAGCCGCGCTTTTCTCGCTGATTTAGGGGAAACAAGACAGGAAAAACGAGACTGGATTGGATGGGCTCAGGAAAGCAACATGGCAGAGGACAGTTACCAGCATGGAACCTGTATGATGATAGAGACCATGGGAGGCACAGAAATACTTGGTGAAGATTTGTGCTCACAGAGATGGGAGAAAATACACGTGGAAAGGGAAAGTAGCTCAGGAGAAGAAAGGGAAATCGCAAATCTCCGCGCACGACCCAAACTCCCCATGGAGCCGTGGTTTTTAAAGTCATTAAAGTCTTTCTTAAGAACTTTGACAGAATTGTCCCAGCCTGACACTAACAGCCATTTGACCTCTGTTTGTACTCAGAGAGGCAGTGTTTTCGCTTTGCCTGGCCTGGAGTTTTCTTTCTTCTCCCTCAAATAAAGCGAAACAACACTCAATATACTCCTGGCAGTTTATGTTCTGGAAGGATTGTTGTAGGTTCTGTATGTTAGAGTCCCGGCTATTTTTTTCCTCCCTCTGCTTCTGTGCCTTTTTCCCCCGTCGAAGACAGAGACAGGCAGGGCCACGGCGAGGTAGTGCGGCTCGTTTTGGATCCTCTCGACCTGCCTTTCTTCCAGGGGTCTCTAGATGGGCAGCTATCATGCTGATTGCACCTGACAAACTCTTCCCTTGACGTTCCATTTCACCTCCTCCTATCTCTTGTCATTCCCTTCCACATGTCTAAGCATTTTAATGACATAAGCTCGCAGGGCTTTCTCTGGCTGGGCTGAATTGATGGAGCAAGGTTCCCACAGAGCCGAACAATGCGCGCGCCTTTGTTTTATATAAGACAAGGAGGAGAGGAAGATAAAGCCAAGGGAGGAAGGAAGGTCTTTAGGAGTCAGATTAGCGACATATGTTGGGTCTGCTCAGGGATTCTCTCATTATTCTCCATTTTCAATATAACTAATGATGAAAACGAAACATTTCCCTTTTCTCAAAGTGGCAATTTGCCTATTTAATGGCAGTGTTTTGCAGGCCTGCCATCTTTTCATCCGCACTCTTTCTACTAATTTCATGCGTTTTTCCCCCCTCCCTTTATTTCTAGGCTGATAATTTTCACTTTATTTCCGCTAAGCTTTGTTTGTTCACAGCGATCTGTCGCCGTAATTTATTAGAGCTGTCGGCCTAAATGATGTGGCATGCCGACACGGCCCGGCAAACAGTGGCCCCTCCCTCCCCTTCTCCTTTTATGGAGAGCTGCCCTACTTTTTTTTTTACACAGAGGAAGAGGGAGACATTACAATTAAGGTGGCGACATCGACCCCCTGGTGGCCATGCTCAGGGACCAGATGTCCTGTCAGAGAGATGCCGGCCCTCACCTCCAGGGAGCTCCGGGTTGAAATCTGGTTCACGTCTCAGTGGGGGAACACTACTGCTCCTAGTCCATCATTAATTCACGGGATAACAGATTCTGGAAGTAAGGGCCTCTTTTCTTTTTTCCCTCTGTGGGCTGCTCTACAACCTACTCATTTAGTCATATACTCCTTTTCTCTCCCTATACTTTCGCCTCTCACTCCCTCTCCCGGTTTCTCTCATGCTATGCAAAAGGTCGAGATCTTAGTCGCTTTGTTCACGTAACGTGGCTACCTGTAAAGTATCAGCAACCCAGGTACACCAGAAAATTCAGATCACAATAGCCGCCTCTCTATTGACACAGTTGCAGGCTATGAGGTATGAAAGAGAGGTGGATCAAACTGGAGCCACACTTTTATATTGCCTCTGATATCCGTTCTGGACTGATTTACCCATCAGTGCACGGTCAGATTGATCATCCTACCTCAGTAAGTCAGCAACAAACATGGGGGGCTTTACAAAAAACAAATAGCCTCGTTAGTCGGCGCCCTAGTTTGACAAAAGCCTTATGATGGCATCCATGTTTTTTTTATCTCTCCCTTCCTAAAGGTTTCCATGAATGAGAGATGGCCAGCTATCAGTGTTGTATGAAGTGCATGTCATTTCTTTCAGAGGAGGCCTTAGAGGAAACACGATCACAAAGAGACCCCACAATCTTCACTTTTTCATTTCCTAGCCCCGGATACTGCTTTTCTCTCTCATTCTGTCCTGTTCTCCTTTTGTACAAGGCGGCTGCTGGTTTTGGAGATGAAAGACACTTGTTTGGCTGCCTTCAAAGAGTCACAGAACTCACTGGAAGTCACTTGTGTTGCAGAGCTGTTCATTCTCCATTTTATACTCAATATGAAGGTGATGATCAAAAGGATCAGAGCTGAGGGAGAAGCTAAAAGATGTCTGCTTTGGAGTAAACAACAACAATACCAATCCCCCAGACCCATGCAAGCCTCTCTTTCAAGGATTGTCCTTCAACTAAAGCCTGCAAAGGGGCCTATCAATATTTCCATATGCGAGCAACACTGGAAAAAAATTGATGAAATGAAATACTGGAGCAAGCGGATATCCCATAAATAAACCATAAAGACCAAACTAGTTTTAAGACTCATATCTCGTAGATCCCTCTAATTTATGGCTGTTGATTTTTTGCATATATTAGAAACAATTTGTTCGCAGATTTAGTCGTTTTTGCCTATTAAATGGAGTCTTAAGTATCACTTGAAATGATTCTACACATCTCAAGGGGCTGACGAGGGGAGAGATATCATGGTATCGAGCAGTTACGGAGAGCTTGTAGATGAAGATTGACAGTAGACTCCAAACCATTAACTCTTCACTCAGTGTGGAGCGCACCCATCTGTTGAAGACTCCCTGGGAGATCCAACATAAATTTACAGGATATCGCCTCCCTGTTTCAAACGAGGCTGTCAGACAAATTTCTAAAGCTGGGTCCGAGCAAAGCTTTTTTTTTTTTAAATGAAAGCCTTGTTAATAATTCATGCTCAAAACCGAGGGAAAGTTTAGGGGCCACGCACCGGAGGTGATTAGGGGATTGGTGACACCCCTGAACATCCCGCTATGTGTTGCCGTGATCAACTTTAGATACCCTTCTGCATTTTTAATGGCCTGCTGTGCACGGTATTGGGACAGAGGCATGCACTGTTCCCCGCCACTGCTACTTGATCACAGTGAAACATAAGCTAAAAGTCACACAAGGGCATTTAAAAAAAATAATAATAAATAAAAAAACACTCTTGTATTACTCGACTAATCTGCTGAATACATACGGCGTGGTGTCCATCACCAATGAAAAACCATTGAGAGCAGCATTTTAAACCGCGCAAGTCAAGCTGTTAAGAGTGAGATAGGCAAACAATGTGAAGTAATAAAATTAGCATACAAGGAAAGCGAGGAATAATCACATTTTTGCTTGTTTGCGCAAAACACACAAATACTGTACACACACACACAACACATGCATTGGCAGCAAGGATTAGGGCTGCGAGCCTTAGATACGTTTTAATTTGTGACAAGAATCCTCTTCCTTTTGAGATGTCTTTCTTTCTTCCTTTGTCTTTCTGTCTTTCTTCCTCCTCACTCCCTTCTCCAAGCATTACACTTTTTTTTACCCTCTACCTGGGAAAACACTGTGTGGCTATGATCTTAATCAGTCAGCTATTAGATAACAACGCCTTTCAGTTGGGAGCGAATCCTCCAGAGTCAGCCTGAAAAGCAAGAACAGGAGTATTACCTAAATGCTCCTCCGTCGTTTCGTACTGAACCCACGAAATCTCTAACGTGTGCAATACCTCTCCTTCATCGTCTTCTTTTTTAACTCAGCCTCTGTGTGCATCGGGGGTGAACAATGCACTCTACACCCTCCCTCAGAGAAATCCCTTTACCTTCAGAGACAGTGTTTGGTCAAACATCTCAGACATCACAAACCCAAGCTATTACAGAGATCAGTGCCTTCGGGGAGACTACATCAGAAATCTTAGCAATAACTCTGCTACCATTTTCCTCCAAATGCCTCATGGGTATCGGTGATGATATGGGCCCCAAATTGCAGTGAACTGGAGCACCGCGCCCCCCGAAGCAAGAGACACACCTGCGATGATGACACTGGAGGGTAACAGCAATTGACGGTCCATTTCAGAGTGGCTATCCACTGTGTCCACTTCCTGCTCTTATAAGAAAATGAGTTGACCACGGTGGACCTGCCCATCCACCAAAACCCATCAAGCCTCATGTTAGTTCTTTTATAGGGCGCTGTCCATTCATCCGTCATTACATGGACCTCTCTGTAGTAGCATTATCACTTTAGACAAGGCTTCAATAAACTGCACATGGCTTTTAGGGCGCTCTCTCTCTCTCCACTATAATCCAATCTCTGATGTGGAGTCTGTTCATCATCGTGCACCGCAGGCATTTTCCATGTCCCTGTGCTCTGCATTGCACAGGAAGTAATGGATGGCCTTGCCCTTGGCACACCCCAAGGCCTTCTGGTTCCTCTTCAACTGTTTGTCTTGAGGTTCCCTCAAATGGGTCTGCAGTCTGCACTGTGGTATTTTGATTTGATTTAATCAGGTTTAAAAGGTTAGAGGCAGAGAGAGGCAGGGGGTTGCCCTGCCCAGTATTGTGCGCCAGGTCCTCTGCTATTTAGCATTGGGCAGTGGCCAAGGGAGAGTGGCAAACTGCAATGACTCCTGTGCTCCTTTGTGATTTGCACTAATGTCCCCCAGGGATTGAGCAATGACCACTGTGAATTCCCCAGGAGGCCAGCCAGATTGAAACCCCTGCCAACACATTTGAAAGGATAGCAAATCATTTAAACTCCCCAACGTGCATTAGCATTTTTCAGCGCCCGGGCCAGCCTCCACAATATTAAATTGCACTTGAAAAAATAAAATAAAAATCAGAGTGTGTGAAAAGAGCTCTTCAACCTCCAAATCAGTAAAGGGAATATTGGAGTGGACAGTAAAAATTAATTATACCTTAATTCACTTTGTTTACTCTGCCGGGTTTTTTTGACAGCCACTTGAAGAGCCTCGCTGTTAAAGAAAGGAGCTAAAGGAGAGAAGCACTAAGGCACTGAAAGGCACAGTGTGGCAGGGAGCCAGAGTGGCGAAATATATCTAGGGATTACCTTTAGCTGATCCTGCCTCTGACACCACATTATTATTGCGTATAAAAAATAGACCTACATTGTGGAGTGGGCAGAGTGAATACCGGCAGTAGCACATTAAAGACACACCAGAAGCGCGGACTTTTAATCAATACAGCTCTTCTCTCCTATTCGGGTATATTTATGTATGTGGATCAATCCAAACCTTTGTGTATATCATGTTAGAGATCAACCAATTTCATCCAGCCCACAATATTCACACACCCCTCATCTCTCAGGAGCTCCATCAACAGGACACTTTGTGAACTGGAGGTATCTGCAATGGCAGCATGGCAGATAGCTCTTTAGTAGCACAAGGGGGAGATATGTTGGTTGGTTGTATACAGCCGAGGGTTTGTAATGTGTGTGTGTGTGACTTTGTATATGAAGACAGCATCAAATTGGCTGGTAAACAACTCCATAATGCCACAGAGCCACAGGTCTAAACTCATCTGGGGACCAATAGGGGGATTTTTTCTGTCAATATGCAAACCAAAAACCCCATTTCACAGATTTCCTAAGCCTAGTGTCTAATGCTCCTACATTTCCTTCAACAAATGCACTAATTAGGAGGAGAGAAGGTGGCACATTGCCAACATCATAGTTGCTGAATGGGGGTTTGTGG
>OMLF01002733.1:2792-14880 GCA_900302615.1 Holocentrus rufus | reverse complement strand
CCCAGCAAGCTCCACTTCAGCCACATTCTCAATCCCAAACCACCCAACGCCTTCAGCCACCCCAGACTGCCCAGGCCAGACACCCACAGCACCAAACCCAAGCCCCTCCAGTTTCCCAGCCCCAAACCCAGGTCAGGTACCCATCTCAAACTCAACCCCAGCCCAGGCACCCATCTCAACCCCAACAGCAGCCCAGGCACGCAGCCCAATCTCAACTCCCAACCCAGTCCAGATACCCAGCCCAGTCTCAACCTCAACCAAGGCATCCTACTCAACCACAAACCCAACCCCAGCCCAGGCACCAGTCTCAATCTCAGCCCAGGAACCCATCACAACACCAACCCCAGTCTCAGTACAGGCCGCAACCCAGGCAGTCCCTCCCCCAGCCCAGGCTACTCCATTCCCAGGCCCAGTCCCAATCACAACCGCACTTCCAACGAGCTCAACCCCCATCTCGCTCGCAGGCTCAGACCCACCCCCAGCTCCCCAGGTCCCATGTACACCACCTCCAATCTCACCGGGCCACTCCCAGCCTAACCAGAACCAGCCTGGCCCCAGCCCCAGCCCTAACACAGCAGAACCAGAGCGAACAGCCCCAGGATCTCAGCACCTCACGGCCCGGGCGAGGAAGCCTGCTGCCGGGCAGGGAGGGCAGCCGGGACGGTGTCAGGGCAGAGGGCAGAGGGGAGGCATCAATGGCATCAGACAGCAGAGAGATGTTAGGAGGAGGAAGAGGATCAAACAGCACCTCCAGAGCTCCCAGTGCCACACCTGTGGCCCCCGGGCCCCCAGGAGGAGCCGGGCCAGGCGTCAGTCTGGGGGCCGGGGTCGGGGCCGGGATGGAGGGCCGGGCAAGGCTCCGGGCTGAGGCGGAGGCAGCAGGCGAGGGTAGGGAGCTCAGAGACATCGTCCCCCAATCTGCCGTGCCCCGCCCCAGTCGAGAAGAAACCGTTGAGTCCCGGACTGCCGTCAGCGAAAGGGTCAGCTGATTGGTCAGGCCAGCTGATTGACCGGCTGACTAATCAGTAGACTGACTGACTGAGTCGGCACCAAGTGAAGGAGTGTGACTGGGGTGTTCATGGGGGTTTACTGTTTTACACTGTTTTCAGATAGAAAGATAGTGTCACATAGAGCTGGTAGAACTGTCTCAGCCTCTACTCAGTCTGATTCTGTCTGGAGACTCTGTAAAGTTTTGTCTTCGTGAACCAACGTGACGCTGAGGGACAACCAGAGAGGAAAACGGACGGTATCTTTTTTCTAGGAAAAACAAATGAAAAGGAAAAATCGATAAAAAGTGTGTGTGTATATATAATCAAAAGGCAGCTGTTGTGTCCCGCTAGTCTCCGTGGTGGGGTGGGGCGGTAGTTTGGAACTAAAAATCAATGCTTAACAACACATTACTCTGAACGAAACGTTGCTTCCGGAATATAACCTGTTTTTTATTTCATGTTTTGATAGTTTATTGTTTTGTCTCTGTTATACAGCTTTAAACTGATATTATTGACTGACGGCCCCTTATTCATAGCCGTGCTGTTGACTGACAGTCCCTAACTTAAAGTCCTGTCACCTGACGTCCCTAACTGAACGTCCTGCTACTGACTGATGTCCCTTAATGTCCCTCTACTGACTGACGGTCCCTTGCTCAAAGTCCAGAGGAGATGTGGGGGAGGTCTGCAGGTTAAACTGACTTCTGACAAACCTCAGTTGTTGTTTTTGTCTCCCATTTTCCATGAAGCCCATTATGTAAACAGGGGTGGAGGCGTGGATCAACTTAGTAATTTGTTCCTGTCCTCCTTCAGACTGCCCCCTGCTGGTAGCTAATCTATTAGGATTTATATCACATCCACTTTGTGACTTAAACAGACCTGGTCCTGAATCGACTCTCTTAAACCCAGCCTGAATATTGTTTGAAATATTTGAACAACGTGAGGCGCGCTTGATTTCGTCTTACCAGACACTTAAACAGCCTCAAAAAATCAGTCGTGAGATGAGATAAACCAGAGCGCCACTCATGTTTTTTTTATTTTTCAAGTATTTCAAAAGTTTGAAGCTGTTCTTCCAGGTTTGGTCAAACAGATACAGCAGGTTAGAGATTTTTCCATACTGGTCTGCCTTCAGTCTGTTAGTTTTACTAGTTTTTTTTCTCCAAAGGCAGTGCTTTGAAAAAAATCAAACCAAACCCACTTTACAGTAGCTTTATTTTAGTTTTCAGTCTTAATGAATGTGTGGAGAATTAACTCATTTTGTTGTGAGAATTGTCTTCATGTTGAATGTCTGGAACAGTTTGCAATCTCCCCCAGTTTGTACAATCAGCTGCCTGCCTGCAGCTCTGAAAGCTTGCAGGCCTTCAGCCAGAGCTGCTCACGCAGAGTTCGGCCTCTCCGGGTCTCATTAGCTGTGTTTCCATTCAGGTTTTGTGCTAATTACAAAGGGAACTTTAGAAACATCATCAGTGTTCAAATATTAATCAGGTCCATTTCCATTTTAAGAAAGCTTGCTGTGAGTGCAAGGTACACAGTTTAGTTTGTGGTACACAGTTTAGTTTGTGACCACTGGTGGCGCTGTAGTGCACACTAGGAAAACCAGATCCCAGTTTGTTTACATCTTTTGTCTAGCATCATAAACATGAGGGCGACATATTACACATGCTGAATCTAAACTGAATCGAATATCCACAATCACCATTTAGAAATGGAGTAGGTTTTACGGAACTTGCTCGCCATCTTTGAAAATATTATTATTATTTCCTGTAAACACATTTTACTTGTTGCCTCTGGGTGGTGACAAAATGATTTGGCCAATATGTGAAGAGGGGGGGGGGTGCAAATTATTTATTAATTTTATTATTATTTATTTTTTTGGCATGTTTTCATTATCCTTTTTTCTAAATCAAAAAAAGATCCAATTGCACAAAAAGCTCCCTGATGGAAACACAGCTAGCGTCGGCCATGTTGGCTTCACAGTCCTGCTGCGTGGCCTTCATCACGGTAACCGGTTGTCCTGTCACCATGGTGACATCGTGGAAGACCACAGTCCGACCTGGGTGAACTCTGCCTGTGCAGGTCTCTGCTGGGTTCAGGTCCTGCAGCAGACTGCTGGTTCAAACATCCCTCGCCTGAACAGACTGGCTCTCACAGGACTCGTCCCACCCGGCACAAACTACAGTAACCAGCCACCATATTGCATGTTCCAGAGTTTAGTGCCTATAATATTGTGCGTCTTGCCAGAAGCCACCATGTCAGCCAAGCCATGTTGTGTTTCTAGACTTAGTAGTGATGTGTGTGGTGACTTCATAGTTGCTAATATTGAGGATGAATATTATGCTTTTACTCTGGTTGGAATTCAGTGGAAACTCCAATACACTGTCGCTGTAGACAAAACTAGTTTTTACCTGTTTTCTTCTGTTTCTTGCTAACTGAAAGCGTTTGTTGACCCCTGACCCGAGGTTGTCTGACTGGTTGACTGGTTCAGTCTGACTGAACTGTAGCCTCGCTCTCTCACGCACAAACACTTCCACAAACTGGAGGAGCAGCAGCCTGGTCTCCGCTGCAGGGCTGACGCCTCCACGTCGCTTTAATCACTTCATCGCTGTTGTGCCTCTGGTCGCCATGGAAACGGATTTGGACATTTGGATCTAGTTTTAAATTAACAAATGAATGATGTCAGACCTTTTCAAAAAGTTTCAGTGTCATTTTCGGATAAAAAAAAAACTTTGTGATGATCTGTACTGATATTTGTGCTCCTTGACCTGTGAGATGCCGCCCAATGGCGAACGCAGCCGCCTCGTTTCCTGGTTTGAGGAAATGTCGGCTGCAGTTCGGCTGCCATCAGACAGTTCAGCTTGACATGATACTTGGTTCACAGGTCAATGCTGTCACAACATCAAGATCTGAAATAAGACACTTAGACTGAAAAAAGTGCAGAACAACAGGGCGACCAAAGCTTTCTGTCAGACAAAGTTTTTAAGGCCTTTTTACTGTAATAAAACCTAAGACCAGTTTAATCCCCGAAGAGGTTTTAATCCTCACGGTATTTCACAGCCCAGAGCTGCTGATCTCACCTGGTCGGTCCAGATCAGTTCTACCAGTAAGATCGGGGGGGCGCTGCAGTTTTCCTGCTTTCAGAGTCACAGTTTTTCACGATGGGACGAGTTGCTGGTTCATCAGCCTGACAGAGCGCGCTCAGTTTCTGTTTGAGTCCACAGACAAAACTCTGCTGCTCAGACGGTGCAGAGACCGAACTCAGCGTTTGTCCAACGCCGTGAGTGTCAAGTTTTTCTATCATGAAAGCTTGTTTGCTAGACTTCCACAGACTCATGAACAGTCACGTTACCTGTTAGTTCAAATAAAAACAGGAAAATGGCCAAAATTGTAGAGCTTTGGCACTGCAGTGTTTTTAATCCAGTGTCACCAAAATGTAAATCTTGCCCATTTTGGCCCAGTTCAGCCCAGTTTGGCCCAGTTCGGCCCTGCAGTGGGGACCCAGCCGGTGCTGCGGTCTGTCGGAGTGTAACAGTGAACTCTGCATGCCACAGATACAGAGATGTATGTGGTAGTGAGCTTTTCTAGCATAATACGATATGATAGTATGTATTATTCTTTTAACACCAATATCTTAAACCTGTAACCATCTGTTGGTGTTGGTGTGTGTGTGTGTGTGTGTGGCTTGACTTGGTTACAATAGGATACTTGACTGTAGCTTTTTTTATGTTTGGTACATGTGGCGGCTCGGCCTGTGTGTTTCTGTGCAGCAGCAGAACTCACCAACACTTCACAGTCGGGTCGCCTCCTTCATGCACCTGTGAAACTCATCCTGTATTTGTGAAAATCTGCCCCAAAACATGACGTATTAATGAGGCTGTAATAACACAACAGAGGTACATGTGTAAGTGTTTCAGCCTCTGTGGTGATGTTACTCTCTGACGCAGTATTACTGCAGTATTACTGTGTACTCAGTACTGCAGACAGTAAAGTGTTGGTGAGCTCTGTCAGGAGTTCAGACCAGGCTGACCTGGGATCAGCAGCAGTCACCTAACTCTCCTCCATGTTGTTGTCAAGAAAACTTGACTGTAGGTAATTTATAGACCTTGTGTAATTTATAATAACCTTACATCATCTGTAGACCTGAGTTTGCTGACCAGTGCTTCACTGTCCTGACCGCTGGCGGGTCTGTCCGCTGAAGCTTCACTGGGCTCTGAAACATTTACAAAATGTGGTATTTTTCGTCTCCTGACAGCTAGCTACAGCTAGCATGTGAGCAAAGTCATCCGTTCCTATAAAAATGTAATGTTAACAGTGCTAACATCCTGCACTGAGACTGGGTCAGATGAAGTGAACTGGTTCAGATGTGAAGGAGGAGACACGTCTAGCCTCCTTTTGGTCCCATCCGAGGAAGGAACGCCCCGTGTCACCAGGACACGCCCCTAATCCTCACATCTCTGTGGGCTGTCACTGTATGATGTCATTGTAAAAGACAAAATTACGCTCAGCATCACAAAACAATGCGATGCTGCAGACAGGTCGACAGGGTTTAAACTCTGACATCTGGCTCCAGGCAGATCAGAGTTCAGTTTATTGAACCGACCTAAAGATTCACCAGAATTTGAGTCTGGTGTCAAACCAGTTTGGGTGACAGTCTGTACCGACTGCTGCAAACCAGTCAGATCCCAGACGACCCCGATGACCTGCCAGCGTCTGCAGGACGGTGTTGGTACTGGTCTGCCTGTCAAACAGTCCTGTGTTAGGAAGGTAGAGTCCAGTGTTGGGTTGGTTAGTCTGGTCCTCTGCACCGCGTTTCCACTGAACATCTGCTCTTTAACTCTGTCAAACAGTTTTATAAAATGTTCTCACAGCCAAATATCGTCCTCAAGACCCAATTCTGAAAAAATATCCTGATGTTATGATCCAAGATGCAGAACAATTTTCTTTTTCTGTGAAGTTACCTGAGATGTGAATTCTTTTGTTTTTCTCTAACAGAGTTAAATATCAGACTGTCTGTGGAAATCAAGTCGTATTGCATCCTTCAATGTCCCTCTGTGACCCATAATGCACCTGTCCCCCTCTGTGCTCCCCCCTCCCCCCGCCCTGACACACAGGGTAGGGGCTAACGGATAAAGAGGTCAGGCCGCGGGCGCAGCAGCTAGCGGCGTCGCAGCCGTCGCTCTGGAAGGGCTTCCCAATGTCTGCTCAACAAACCATAAACTAGGAGGTACTGCTGAACGTTCCTGCTCTCTGATTGGACGATGAGTAGCCAATAAGGGCTCAGTGCCTTGCTGAAGGACACTCCTGCAGGTTGGACACTGGAGGCGATGGGGGATCGAACCCGGAGCCTCTGGACCAGCACACCGCCGATGATGAATCTGCAGCCACACGAGTTTGGCAGCAGCAGTACGTTCCTCTACCTTCCAATCCAACACAGTACAAAGTCTTCTGAGGAGGAGGAGGAGGAGGAGGAGGAGGAGGTGCAGGGTCATCAGGCGACCAGACTAACCAGTTAAAAGACGATTCCCCTCAGACGCTCTTCCACTGTTAAATGTTATCAGTATGTGATGTTCAATACATTCCATGACTTATTTTGTGATGAAGTGTTGTAATTTACTTTTTTTCCCTCAGTCTCTGTGGTCTGCTTCAGTTCGTCATTTCCTACGTTTCCCAGAATGCCTTTCAACATCCCCCAGAGCACTTGCCTGGACTCATTGCGTTCAGCCGTTGCTTTTCTGTGTAGTTTGACCGAGTGATAGCGATAGCCTTAGTAACAGCAAGAGAGCGGGTTTTTCTGGCTGAGAAGCGGGAGGTTACGCCTCCTCGCCAAAACGCTGCATTCCATTGTGGTCAGAAATCAGGAAAAAATTACCTGTGACTTGACAGAACAGTTATTCAAATGGGAGTTTACAGTTGGAAATGCAGGCAGGGTGGACCACACATGACGTCACATCAGGCTGGCAATGCAGTTTGACATATTGCACAGATGTTGAATGTTATTTTTATGAGCAAAGACAGTTGGCCGACTTTACCTTAACACACGTTTCTTTTCACTAATGTCCTCTGAAGACATTTTCAAATTCAGATGCTTGCCATGCAGACATTTGCTGCAGATGTCCATGTTGTCCCTGCAGATGCACCGAGACACATCAGAAAGACTTCAGATTTACAGAGATCTGATCTGAGTACAGTGGAATGCAGCAGGAACTCAACCTGCCCTGTAGCTGCATTGCATTCTGGTCTCTTGCAGCATTGCATTCTGGTCTCTTGCGGCTGCAGCATTGCATTCTGGTCTGTGTGCTGCTCCTGTGTGGAGAAATGTCTCTCTGTCCTCTTCTACGATGGATTTCTCCCTGTATGATTGTTGAACGTCGGTGCAACGTGGCGGCTCTAGAAAGAAGCCCTCGCTCTTTGATTGTGAGGGACTGACACCAAAACCTGACGTTTACCGCTGGTGGTTTAGATCCATCAGACAGTTTCTGATGTCAGTAAACATCTGGATGTGAAGTCACCTCGTCTGTGATTGGACAGAAGAAACAGACTGCTGGATGGAGACACAGATGCGAAGCAGCCTACATTTTCCTTAAAGCAGAAGTAACAGAAACATCAGACCTGGTCCGGCTGATCCTCTGTCTTCTTCCTCTAACTTGGTTTACCAGAGGAGGTAGAGACTCCGCCTGCTGCCTCGTTGGCGGACGGACATGTTGGCGTGTCTCAGCTAACTAGCAGCTTAGCTGTTTCACCTTGAGACCGAACTAAGACAAAATCAACCAGACAGGAAGTCCCAGTGCTTCCCCAGAACACTGATTTGTGACCTCATTGCTGGTCATGTAGCGTTAGCCTTGCTAGCTGCTTGGGCACGCTCACTCTGCTTAAGCTCCTCCTCTTATATTACCGGCTTGTGTCTCCAAAGACCTCAGTGTCCACACTCTTTCACCAGAGCCGTGCGTACATGGCTCTTGCTGGCTTCTGATTGTGAAAGGTTCAGTCACAGTGATGATGAGCTTGTTGAGCGTCCGAGTTTCCTGCTTGCTCAGCTCAGGAAACCGACGAGCCAATGTTGACGTGATGATGCTGATGAGGACATGCAGTTAGATGAAGGAGGGACTGAGGCTGCAGCCACGCTGAACTATCACTTTACGGAGAGAAAGGAGGGTCTGTCTGTCCGTCCTTCTGTTTGTGAATTCCTTTGATGTAATCTGGTCTGAGATAGGCACGGGTACCGAACTTCAGGACAGATGGTATAGATTACAACTGAAACCCTTTGAAAAATTCGGTACCAATTTTCAGTTCCAACCAGGGCTCTAATTTTGAAAACCTCTTTACAGTAGCAGTGACGTTGCCGTCCCCGACACCCACACAGTTCTTGCTGGCCACCAATAATGTTACATGTCAAACAGGGGAAGGTTTCGTTATATGATGTGAACTTAAACGCTGCTGCAAAAACAGATTTGGAACTGGAACTGAAAATATTCCAATGACACCCATCTCTAGTCACAGCGCACCAACACGGAAAAAATATAGCACCATTGCTTGCTAGCCAAGAATAAATAAATAAATAAAAATTGCTGATGTTGCCATCAGTTCCAAAAAGTTTTCCCTTTCTGTATTTTTCGTCAAAACGACACAAATTCAGACAGACGTGACGGATTTGTGTGTTCACAGCCTCGCTCTGTTCACGGCTCTGGTCCGGTCTGGACTGACAGCACGTGGCATCGGCTGGTACCATGGAGACATCTTCATCTTCATCAGCAGGTCTGACAGGCTGAAACAGGCAGAAGGATCAGAGTTGGCCCACTTGGTTTCTGTTGCTGCACAGTCTCCGCTGAGTTCATAAGACAGGGTGGAGCTCACATTTTAAGGTGGACCCTGAGGCGTGGGGTCACTGTGTGGGTTCACTGCCCCACATCTGTCTCGCCACCTTAAAACCTGCCCGACATTAACATGAGATTTTGACATTTTGAAGGAAGTGCCTGGTGAAAACCTAAAGACGTTAAATGTTCCGCTGTGCTGAAAGGTCGATGGAGTTTGTTTCTACAAGAGGATGCTGACCCTTTTCACATGACCCCTGACCCCTGACCCCTGACCCCACTTCTACAATTGCTCCCCGTCCCTGATAAAGGATCAAACATGTTCTTAGTACCAAGTACAGCTTTTTCAGATTGAATCACAGTGCCACAAAAGTAATTTCCCTGTTATTAGGTGTTTTGGGGAGACCAGCCAGTGTGTTTAGTTAGAACACAGACCTGCTGTTAATTAACTGTTAATTAGTCATTGTTAATTAACTTGGGCTGTTATTAAGACCCTATGAAGGACCTGAAACTCACACGGTGTTCAAATTAAACGTGCTTGGTTGTTGTAATTTGAGTTCACCTCTGACTGTGAAGCTGCTTCACTTTGTTCATCAAATTCGACTCGTCAGCCAATAGGACAGCAGTGGGCGGGGTGTACCCCTTAGTGCAGAGGAAGTGATGACTCTGGCAGTGTCAGGGTTTTTTTTATCAGCATAATAGTCAGAGCTTTCCTTTTGGTTGTGACTCCAGTTCAACAAGCTGACTCGCTGTACGCATCATCAACACGCGCCGGGTTCTGGCGTGTGAACAGACCTGAGGGACGAGGCTTTCACATCGTGCAGAAAACCCGTTCCTGTTTCCGCTCTGCACTCTGCTCGCCTGACACCGACCCGGTTCCTTCATACCGTTGCATGATGTGTATAGAGTAGGACAAACTGCTTTCACCTTATTTATCGAATGCCAGTTCAGGATGACATGAAACTCCAAGAACAATAAAAAAAGGGTTCATGTTTGGTCCCGGATCTTCGCGCCTCTGGTGGGAATCTAACTGTTAAATGAACATCGTCTCGTGCCTTGAAGTCAAAGTTCTCCAGTTTCTCTACTGTGGTCGTTGTAATTTTTTAATCGGTGTTTTGGCCTCCTGTCGCTCTGAGTGTATCACAGACGACCGATAGACAAACATGACGAGGATTTTCTGAGTCGGACAGTTTGCCTGCTTTTGTTTGGACCTTCATTTAATGTATTTAAAGCAAGTGTGTGTGTGGTGGGGTGGGGGGGTATTACCAGGCAATAATATCTAATGTCCCAGGACCTTGTAATGATGTTAGAATATATGTTTTATCTTTGTTTTAGCACTTTGGTAAATAAATAAGTTTGTTAATTAATGCTGGTTAACAAAGCTTCAACATAGCCACAACAGATTGGTCGGTAGAATGCCTTATTACTTCCAAACCACCGGACTTTTTTATGAGAGAACATGCTCACATCAGTCCCAGACCGTTTGGTAACCATCGATTTGAATTATTGATCTGCACTTTATGAAATATGTTGCCTAAAGCGTCTCCCATTTCGCTCTGTAAGCAGAATATTCTCCTTCCTCTGAGGTTGTCATGTGGGTTTGTGTTTTCTATCTGGACTGTGACAGAGCGACGCTAGCTGGCCGCGGCTCTGCCTTCCTGACGACTGAAAAAAGCAGATTAGTTAGTTTGTTTGTGTCAACTTTTCTAGTATTGTATCTGTTTGATTTTTGCCCTATGTAACAGACATCCTAGTAAACACATATATGATATCAGAGCTGTGTGTCGTGTCTGTTTCTGTGACCGCAGGAGAAATTGAACCCGCGGCCTGACACAGGCAGTGCCTTGCTCAGGGCCTCCAGGTGACTTCCTGTCTGGTTGACAGCTGGTAATTTATCTGTCAGGTCAACAGTGAGAACCATGTAGACTCAGCCATCAATTTTTGTCTTTACTCCACACTTTTTGACCGTTGAGTCTAATGGGTCCTCACTTCAGTCCAATTTTACATATTGCACCTTTATCAATCATCAATAGAGTGCATTGTCACATTTTCTTTTATTCACATTTTATTCTGAATCCACAAAAAAAAGTTTTGATTGATCAGAAACAGATGAATCACACAGGTGTTATTATGAATCCCACCAGAGTTCTAGGTAAGACCCGCCCACCTGGTCCAAGCCAGGCTTCTGGTTCAGATTCAGATTCAGAAAACTTTATTGATCCCCGCAGGGAAATTGCTTTGTTGCAGTACTCAACATACAGTAAGAAAGAGGTATAGCATATTTAACAAAGGTAAAACTACAGAGTTAAAAAAATTTAAAAATAATTGTAACAGAAGTAGTAAAGTGTGCAATGCAACTGTAAATGTGCCAAGGGTATTACAAGTTTGCAAATGGTAGATAAAAACAATAAATTATAAGAGGAATGATAATAAATGCACAGTGGTTAGGTACACTACACTAAACTGCTGAGGACCGTTTAGACTCAACTGGCCAGAAAAAAAAACCCATGGAACTAAAACGTGGTTTGATGGTTGAATCTGCGTGGTTCTCACTATCAGACTGACTCACTGAGAGGTTACTGTTCCACGTTTTTTGTCACTTGAATCTAAATGGTCCTCGCTTCAATTGACCAACAGCAAATTTGCCGAATGCACCTTTAATGAGAGTGGAAAAGTTGTGCATTTACCGTTGTCTGACACTTACCGTGTGTGTGTGTGTGTGTGTGTGTGTGTGTGTGTGTGTGTGGCTTCCTTGCATGCACACACACCCACACTGATTTGTTTGGAGTGTGACGTCACCCCATACTGGCACTTTTTTGCTTGCCGTAGTTTCCAGTCAGAAAAGGGAACTAAACAAACTATGAGTCAAGTTACAGAAAAAACCCACACAGCACTTCCTGTTACGAAACAACACGAGTGTGTGCCTTTCAAAATAAAGCTCCCCAAAGTGTGGCGTTAAACAGAAGCAGCAGTTGCTGGGCTGCAGAGTCAACCGTCAGTAGAAACTACTTAAGCACATGATGCCCACAATGATTTATGTTTGGGTTTCCTGCTTCATCAAATTCATTCAAAGTTTACATAAAACTGCATTGAAGATAAACGTCCAAATTTAAAATCCATTACAGGCACAACATCCAACAGTATAATTTATTATTTTATTTACCATTTGCACATTTACATTACCCATGGCACATTCACATTTGCACATTTTACTGTTGTTATTATTATTGCCATATTATTTTTTTTTATTATTATAGTATATATAGTATTTTTATATATATTATATATATTATTATA